>NW_003797103.1:769159-786992 GCF_000220905.1 Megachile rotundata
GCGTAGTAATTTCTAACGTAGCAAATGTAATGCGTTGCGATTTAACGCGTCGTAATGTCACGTATGGTGATTTAACGCGTGGCGATATAACCCGAGGCAATATAACGCGTGGCAATATAACGCGTAATAATTTATAACACGTAGTAATTTATAATACGTGACGACATAACGCATAGTAATTTATAACGCGTGGCAATTTAACGCGCAGTAATTTATAATACGTGGCGATATAACGCGTGACGATATAAGATACGTGGCGATATAACGCGTGGCAATATAACGCGTAGTAATTTCTAACGCGTGGCGATATAACACGTAGTAATTTTTAACGCGTGGCAATATAACGCGCAGTAATTTCTAACGCGTGGCGATATAACGCGTAGTAAATTTAATGCTTGGTAAATTAACGCGTGGTAATATAGCACGTACTGATTTAACGTATTGCAATCTATTACACGGCGATATAATGCGAGACAATATAACGCATTCCATTGCGAAATTCTTATTTGACCAAATATACCGTGGCAATATAACGAATCATGTCACACAGTAACCTTGTTTGAAAAATGACAAAATACTTAATTGCAAAACGGCGATAAAGAATATTCTCTTAAAATGAAAATTTTTGCATACAATGTTAGTTGTACTTGATATACATATCTCACCTATAATTTTAAATGTAATTAGAGCGCGGGAATCGTAATCCGAACCAAGAACCTATTACATTGTAACAACGAACGATCCAATGTCTGCAACCAGTTTGAATGGCAGTCAACGTTAACTTTGTACAGGGATAACGTCCCGATGTTTCGTGGTTACTCTTGTCTCATCAAATAACTGGGAAACTTTAGCAACAAACTTCAGCATCCCTACGCGACGACGCTACTTCAAGGGATCTTGATGAATGTACGAAACAGCTAGCTGATCCGTACTTGAAGATCGCTTTTCAATTCTCAAACAGCTTACGTTTCTTGTCAACCGGATTAAGCAACATGCAACGTACGAAAAATACAGATGTCGCTTCTGGGAGTTTACTGTTATTAAGTCATTAAGTGAAACGGTATCGTGCTGTGAAGTCTCGTTCGAGAATGTCGCTGTGGTAATTATTAACCCTTTCGTTGTGAAACGTATCTTTGACTTATCACATTTAAGTTAGGTTTGGATATGAATTTTAATTAGAGAAATTTATTCCGTATTTTCAATTTAGTCTACTTTGTTATTTTATTATTTTATTTTTGTTTATTAATAATGCAAAAATGTAGCAGTTAGGTTGAGTTGGTAAGTTAGGTTATATTAGGGTAAGATAAGTGAGGTTAGGTTATATTATGATATATTATTAGGTTAGATTAGTTAGTGTAATTAAGGTTAGGTCGATTTAAGATAAATTACATTGAGTTAGGTTAAGTTAGTTTGTTAGGTAATCAAGGTTAGGTCAATTTAAGATAAATTACATTTAGTTAGATTAGGTTAGTTTGCTAGGTAATTAGGGTTAGGTCAATTTAAGATAAATTACATTGAGTTAGGTTGAATTATTTTGTTAGGTACACAAGGTTAGGTCAATTTAAGATAAATTTAATTGAGTCAGGTTAACTTAATTTGTTAGGTACTCAAGGTTAGGTCGCTTTAATATAAATTATATTGAGTTAGATTAAGTTATTTTGTTAGGTACTCAAGGTTAGATCAATTTAAGATAAATTACATTGAGTTAGGTTAAGTTAGTTGGATACTCAATGTTAGGTCACTTTAAGATAAACTGCATTGAGTTAGATTAAGTTAGTTTCTTAGGTAATCAAGGTTAGGTCAATTTGAGATAAATTATATTGAGTTAGGTTGAGTTATTTTGTTGGGTACTCAAGGTTAGGTCACTTTAAGATAAATTAAATTGAGTCAGGTTAATTTAGTTTGTTAGGTGCTCAAGGTTAGGTCACTTTAAGGTAAATTGTATTGAGTTAGGTTAAGTTAGTTTCATAGGTAATCAAGGTTAGGTCAATTTAAGATGACATACATTGAGTTAGGTTAAATTAATTTATTAAGTCATCAAGGTTAGATCAATTTAAGATAAATCACATTGAGTTAGATTAAGTTAGTTTGTTAGGTAACCAAGGTTAGGTAAATTTAAGATAAATTGAGTTAGGTTAGATTAAATATTCAAACATAGGTTAGGTCGTTTTAATATAAATTGAATTAGGTTTGGTTTGGTTAGTCAGTTTACCTAAGGTTAAGTCAGTTTATGATAAATTAAATTGAGTTAGGTTAGATTATACATTGTAACTTGGGTTAGGTCGTTTTAATATAATTTACATTATGTTAGGTTAGATTAGTCAGTCTAATCTAGGTTAGGTCAGTTTAAGATAAATTAAATCACGTTAGGTTTCTTTAATCAGTTTATTCTAGGTTAGGTCAGCCTTAGATGAATTAAATAAAGTCAGATTGGCACAATCAGTTTATTTTAACTGAGGTCAGTGTTAGATTATTTAAATTAAGTTAGGTTAGATTAGGCAGTCTAAGTCACATTTGGTTAGGCTACATTAAGTTAAGTCTTATTTACCTAAGCTAGTCAATCAAAATTCATTTCCAAAGATTTCATTTAACAATAATAGTCAGTTTTATTAACGAAAGGGTTAATATTGCGTACGTCGTTGTCATTTTACAAATACATGTCATTTGTTGTATAAACTAAGTTCTTTATTTGCAGCAATTTTTGATGGGACAACGCTTTGACAAATAACATGAGTAATGAAAGTGAATGAATGTCAACGAACCGAGATCTTGTCGCTTGAAAAAGAACATATGGTCTGCTATGCACAGAAATATTGTCACTTTTAATTAATTATTATAATTTTTTATCACTTTTCTAACTTGATCATTGCTTCAGTGATTTGTAGATCTTGTAACGATGGCGACGATAAATATGCATTAACATTTTGCAATTTTTTAAATATCAAACATTGGTCAAAATTATATACCCTTATAATTTCAAAATTATAGTAACATTGTAAATATTATAAATTAAAAATTATTATAATGTCAAGACAAATTTGAAATTGTTAATTAAACTTGCAATTGTGAATTAACAGAATGGAACTTATATTGTCAATAATAATATTTGCAATAACTTTCAAATTATTTTGCAAGTTAATTTTTCAGACTAATTTTTGCCCCATTAAATATACCGTGATACAAATTTAATAACCGATCCTCAATAAATACAGAATTAATTATTTATCACTCAAAATAACAATTTCAAGCATTTAAATATGTATGAGTTCAAAAATTGAATCATAAAACCATTAAAACAATGCATATTTATCGACTGATGATACATATGTGTATAAATTAAAAAGAGTATCATGTTCCGAATGTACGATAAATGATCGATATTAATTAGTTCCTTCAAGATTACAATTACTCATAAAATGTATCAGTAAAGTCGAACATCCGATTAATTTCATTAATTGCGATTGCCAATTAATTTTCCTGCTTGTCCAACTAATTTTATTAATTACACATGCAATTAATTTTATTGCGTACTTATTTAATTAATTGCATCACTTATTTGTACAATTAATTTAATTACTTACTACTTCTATTAACTTTATTACCTGATCACTTGATTTTATTGCAGTTCTCTTCATTTTATTACCTGCTTATTTAATCAATTGCAAGTTTCCCTAATTAATTTTATTAGTTGTGCAAGTTAATTTATTGCAAATTTTTTAATTAATTTTGTTGGTTATACAGGTCATTTTCTTGAAAATTTTTTAATTAAGTTTGTTACTTGTACAAGTCACTTTATTGCAAATTTTTTAATTAATTTTGTTGCTCATACAAGTCATTTTGTTGCAAATTTCTTAATTAATTTTGTTACTCATACAAGTCATTTTATTGCAAACTTTTAAATTAATTTTTTTACTCATACAAGTCATTTTATTGCAAATTTTTTAATTAATTTCGTTGCTCATACAAGTCATTTTGTTATAAATTTCTTAATTAATTTTGTTACTCATACAAGTCATTTTATTGCAAATTTTTTAATTAATTTTGTTACTTGTACAAGTCATTTTATTGCAAATTTTTAAATTAATTTTGTTACTCACACAAGTCATTTTATTGAAAATCTTTTAATTAATTTTGTTACTCATACAAGTCATTTTGTTGCAAATTTTTAAATTAATTTTATTACTCATACAAGTTATTTTATTGCAAATTTTTTAATTAATTTCGTTGCTGACACAAGTCATTTTATTGTAAATTTTTAAATTACTTTTTTGACTGGTTTGTAATCTTGAAGGAAATGTACGATCTACGTCATGCGAATCGTTGTGAACAACAAATCACAATGACAATAAAAAATAAGAAACAGATTGCAACTTACATTTCATCTGGTTGCGTTTGCGTCGACAGATGATGAAGATAGCCACGCAGATGATTATTATCACAAGTATGAGAACCACTGCAGCAACGATAACAATCAGAAGAAGATTTCCTTCCAATTCATGCCACCATGGTATATGACCTGAAACGTACATTAATTTTGTGCTAATTAGTCAGGATGTAATCAATATTTAATTAGGGTAACATTGAGAGTGATATTCAAAATTAACTATATATCGAATAAATATATCAAGTAGAAAGAATTTTTAGTAGAAAGAATTATTTTCAGAGAATCTTTAGTTATAATGATATGATATTTAGTCACATTTTTTTTTTAACAAAGTATGTTATTGTAGTGATGTGTTTTTATGGACAGTAATTTAGGGGACAAAAATTTTAAGTTGGTATAACCTAACCTAACCTAATTTTTCTGTAGTGCAAGACATTTTTTTATTTTTTTAAATTGTATGATTTTTCTATTTTTTAAAATTGTGTAATGTTTCTATCTTTTAAACATGGCATAATTCTTCTATTTTTTAAAATTGCACAATTCTCCTATTTTTTAAAATTGCACAATCCTCTTATTTTTTAAAATTGTATAATTCTTCTATTTTTTAAAATTGTATAATTCTCCTATTTTTTAAAATTGCATAATTGCTCTATTTTTCAAAAATTGTATAATTCTTTAATTTTATAAAAATTGTATAATTCTTCTATTTTTTAAAATTGCATAATTCTTCTATTTTTTAAAATTGCATAATTCTTCTATTTTTTTAAAATTGTATAATTCTTCTATTTTGTTTAAAATTGTATAATCCTCTTATTTTTTAAAATTGCATAAATCTTCTATTTTGTTTAAAATTGTATAATCCTCTTATTTTTTAAAATTGCATAAATCTTCTATTATTTAAAATTGTATAATTCTCCTATTTTTTAAACTTGCATAATTCCTCAATTTTTTAAAAATTGTATAATTCTTTTATTTTGTTTAAAATTGTATAATCCTCTTATTTTTTAAAATTGTATAATCCTCTTATTTTTTAAAATTGCATAAATCTTCTATTATTTAAAAATTGCATAATTACCATCCTTTTGTAATACAGAATTTCACTATTCTCAAAAATTATACAACTGTCTACCATAACTGCATAATTCTATCACTCACAATCGTATCATTCTCTTGTTATCAATAACAACACAATCAATTTAAAATAAAGTATATTCAATAGTAAACTTTTTTCAACATAACCTACAAAGTTTGATATAACCACTAAAGTCTGACATAACCTACAAAGCCTCCACTACCAAAGTACTCATATTAAAGCGAACTAACCTAACCTAACCTACAAAGCTTGACAAACCTACAAAGCCTCCATCATCAAAGCACCCATATTAAAAACGAACTAACCTCACCTAACCTAACCTACGAAGTTTGACATAATCTACAAGGTTTCCATCATCAAAGTAACCATATTAAAACGAACTAACCTTACCTAACCTAACCTACGAAGTCTGACATAATCTACAAGGTTTCCATCATCAAAGTAACCATATTAAAAACGAACTAACCTCATCTAATCTAATCTACAAAGCCTCCATCATCAAAGCAACCATATTAAAAACGAACTAACCTCACCTAACCTAACCTATAAAGCTTGACATAACTTACAAACCTTCATCATCAAAGTATCCATATTAAAACGAACTAACCTTACCTAACCTAACCTACGAAGTCTGACATAATCTACAAGGTTTCCATCATCAAAGTAACCATATTAAAAACGAACTAACCTCACCTAACCTAACCTACGAAGTTTGACATAATCTACAAGGTTTCCATCATCAAAGTAACCATATTAAAAACGAACTAACCTCACCTAACCTAACCTATAAAGCTTGACATAACTTACAAACCTTCATCATCAAAGCACCCATATTAAAACGAACTAACCTCACCTAACTGAACCTACAAAGTCTGACATAACTTACAAATCCTCCATCATCAAAGCACCCCATTAAAACGAACTAAAACTCAAACCAAAAAACTTAAATACCTTCAAGATAAATTTTCAAACCATTTTAAATAAAAATCTCCCTTTAATCTCCTTCAGCCCTCTGTAGTTCATAAATTCCAATGAAAATCGATAGCAAAATTCAAGCAAACGTTAGATGTTTAATTAGGATTAAAAAGTTCGACGAAAAGATAGAATTTTATAACGAAATTCTGTTCTATATTAAACTTCCAAAGTCAAGTAATAAAGTAATCTTTGGCTCGGCTGAAACTGCAACGAAATTCGTCGAAAATTTCTACGCGAAACAACAAAGGATTTCGACTGATTGTAGAAATTTCACGGCACGGTTTGTTGGCAACGGAATAAAGTAATCGGCAGAGCAGCTGCAATTCAAATGTCGGCGACAGCTGCGTAATATTATAAATACAGAAGTAAGGCGACCGATTTTAAGCGAGAATTTTCATGCCCCTCTGTTTGCTTTGCATTCAATCTGTTCCCTTGTTACGCCATATTTTATCACGCAGCATTTTTATTACTGACTTCCTGCGTATGAAATGTTCTTACAATTTATACTTGTAAAATTCACTGTTTTTATTAATTTTAAAATCGAGTTACATCAAGGTTGAAGAGTGAACAATTTCATTTATTCAACGACTATTTTTATTTTTTTATAGACAATTTTTTATGTATTGCTAAGATTTTATTATAATTTTTAAATGTTGTCAAAATTATCTTGCAGTTAAGATGGAATCTTGCAATTTTAGTTAAACTTGTAAAATATAGTTTAGGTGAACTAGTCATTAAAAATCGAATCAAGGTTTTGCTGAATAATTATGGGAAAACTTACTTCGATGTCCATGGTGAGCTAAGAAAAAAATTTATATCATTGTTAATATTTAAAAAAATAGTAGACATATCAATCAAATACATAATCCTAAATAAACTATTTAATTTGAAAATATAAAATTTATATAAAATATCAAAAAAATGTCTGTAAAAGTGTTTTGAAATACAGCTACGATATTAATTATAAAATTTCATTTTTAATGTGTAATTTTGCTCTTCGAAGGTTCAAGTATTTTCAGCACCAATCTCCTCACGTACATACATCCTCGATATGCTAAATTATGAGACACAACGTAGCAATTTCTATGAAAATTTTAATAACTGCTCCGGAAAATGTTTATAGTGGATTTATTTAATCGCACGGATATTCATATTCTCCAGGGTAAAGTTGCATCTTCCGGGAAGAAATGATAATACTTTAAGGAACAGGAGGATAAACGTCCCAGTGGAGGGATTTTGAAGTATTTTGTCTATATAATTTAGACATGACCTATTTTTGCCGATAAGAATTTGCATCGTTTCACTAATAATTGTATATTGAATACAGTGACGTAGTAGTACATTCTCAAATTTTGTTTAATATAGTATTTGCTATGTTAAAATATAGGGTGGTACAAAATTGAAGATACATATGTGTTACATATATGGTCATTCAAAATTGAAGATACATATAGTATGTTACAAATATGGTCCTTCAAAATTGAGGACACATATAGTATGTTACATATATGGTGATTCAAAATTGAAGATATATATAGTATTTTACATATATGGTAGTTCAAAATTGAGGATACATATGGTACGTTACATATATGATGGTTCAAACTTGAAGTTCATATAGTATGTTACACATATGGTGGTTCAAAATTGAAGCTACCTGTAGTATGTTATATACATGGTAGTTCAAAATTGAAAATACATATGGTATGTTACATATATGGTGGTTCAAACTTGAAGTTCATATAGTATGTTACACATATGGTGGTTCAAAATTGAAGCTACCTGTAGTATGTTATATACATGGTAGTTCAAAATTGAAAATACATATGGTACGTTACATATATGATGATTCAAATTTGAAGTTCATATAGTATGTTACACATATGGTGGTTCAAAATTGAAGCTACCTGTAGTATGTTATATACATGCTAGTTCAAAATTGAAAATACATATGGTATGTTACATATATGGTGGTTCAAATTTGAAGTTCATATAGTATGTTACACATATGGTGGTTCAAAATTGAAGCTACCTGTAGTATGATACATATATGGTGATTCAAAATTGAAGACACATACAGTATGTTACATATATGGTGGTTCAAACTTGAAGCTGCATATAATATGTTACACATATGGTGGCTCAAAATTAACGATACCAACAGTATGTTACATACATGGTGGTTCAAAATTGAGGACACATGTAGTGTATATAAAATTTTGTCCACCCTCCAAAAACTGTATTATTAATATTATAAATTTTACAAGTTAACGCAACGTAATATAAGTTTGTATTAAATATAATTGAACCGCAACCGTTTCACGAATATTAACTGTACACAGTGTTCGAAGAAAACCCGAAACTGCCACCGAGCAAAACCCGAGCTATGCAACAGTTGAATCAAATGGAAATGGACGAAGGTTTCATAGAACCCGTTAAAAGATTATGTAAAAACAAATCCTACTTGTTACTCTGCAACTCGTACGGTCTGAGCATAGGTGTATTGAACGTGGTAGGAACGCTGTTGAATCAAATGTATCTCGCGCGTTTTGAGGTAAGCGGAAAACGTGGAAATTCATTTACAAACGATCGAAATTTCTAAATTTATTTAATATTAAACATTAGTGGGTGGTTCAACATGTTTTTTGCTCTCTAAAAATTTATGGTGTAAACAGAATCCTCTCAAAGTTTGAGCTGAAAAATTTCAATTTGGGTCGCTCGAAGCAATTTTTGGTATATTGATTTTTATCGTATCGACTTTTAATTGTTACTTAAGCGATTATGTTTGGAGAAAATTGCATGTTGGTATTAACAGCAATGTCAAAATCTAAAACTGTAAAGAAAGAATCTAATATTTACATTAAAATTCAAAATGTCTCTCTAAAAAGTCAATTCGCAAAATGTAATTTAGAAGACGGTAATAAAAATATATGATATTATTGAACATTTTTGGCGAGGGTTTTCAAAGCGTTTATACGCATCCATCGAACTCGTTCAATTCGAAGCGAACAATAGGAGTAATCGAATTTAAAGTCGATTTTACTCAAAACAGCTTTAAATTACGTCGGAACATGTAAATAACTTTGTACCACGGAAAATACTCATTTAGATTTAACTTTAGTTTCACCGAAGCTCTGTTTGTCGCTAAACCCGTTTAAAATTCATGTCACCACGTATCTATAACTTTTCCATCGCCTCGTTTTATTTCGCATTAACGTGCAAACAAGCCGTATACGATTTTAACAACCTTGAAATATATTGACAAGTTCATTATTCCGAACAACTATCTAAAACGTAACCCTTCACAAAGGGGTAAAATTACGAACAAAACCCTTCAAAGAAAAGACACTCTAATATTTCTATAGACTCTGTTATAATTTTCAAATCCTTTACAGATAATAAGAATCATTTAAATTAACAAAAATTGTTCTCTAAGGAGATATTCTTAATATTAATTATTTTCTGTAATTATAAGTTCTATACGTTGCGTTAGAAAATAAATAACTGCACTTTATTAGTGCATAAATGCGTCAAAATAAAAAATAAGGTCACAGAAAGAAGGTACCATGACACACAACTTTTTCCTCTACCATTTTGTATTTTTATTTAGAAAACAGCTGCAATTTGTCCTACTTTCAGATTCAGCACGCGTGCATCAAACGGACGCCATTTTGTCACCAGTGGCGCCTCTGGCGCGAAATTTGAAACCCCTCTTGCGTATATTCGACACTGACACTTTCTACGTTCATAGAAGATGTTATAACCGAATTTATTAGTACAACAGAGTTTATTATAATGTTATAACAAGCTTCTTTTACGTTATAACAAGATTTAATGTCCCTTATGTTAAAACAAAGTTTGTCAATATGTCTCTTATGTAATAACAAAATTTGTCAATATTTCTCTCATAACAAAGTTTAGTATATTCTATGTTACTGCAAGGTTTAACAATATGTCTCCTATGTTAAAAGCTTTGTTTACCATGTTATAATACAGATTATGTTTATGTTATAACATATATGTTCATAAGTACCTGGTACATTGCCCTCGCAAGGATTCGATTGGCCGATGGAGTTGTTCGCGACGCAGACGTACGTCCGGAAATTGGTTACAGAAGTATCGATACGGATGTAGCTTTTTCCGTTTCGAGGTTCGGCAACTTGTTCCAAAGTGTCATTGTCACTCTTCAAAGACCAAACAAAATCGGTCTCCTTCGGGTTCGCTACCGCAGAGCACACCACGTAATCCACACCGTCTATTCGTTCCTTTTCCACGTGACACTCGGGCTTAACTGCGCAAACAAGAAAATGGCTCCCTTTTTGTGCAAGCACATAATTCGTGGCGTCACTTAACTCTAATATTATCAAGCACTATCCGACAGTGTTATTTTACTAGAAACTAGCTTAGACTGTCGAACCTATCAATTTCTGCAAACTGTAATAATTAGCTCGAACAAACTATGTGGCATAAAAATTTGGTGCATACAGACTTTTTGAAATTCATATTTTTAGACAAAGTTGAGATGAAATAACAAAATTTCTTTGTACAAAACAGTGATGAGTTTAACCTAGATGGCGTTGCAGTCTGCAATACACGAAGTCAGCCATTTTAAGCATTCCAACAGAAATTAATAACAGAAAGGTGAATGATAAAATTGTACAAAGAACCGTTAAATAAAAATTGAGAATACTAAAAAAGATTGTATTTTAATAAAGAGTAAATAGTTTCAGTAAATATTCAGTGAATATAAAGTTATTACATAACTACATTAAAGCGAGCATTTTACTGGAAAGAGGAATATTCTGAAAAATTTTCAAACCGACCCTTCAACATCAATCACGTCTTAGTGGCATAAAAAGTCGCACAGAAATCACGGGAACCTCGATATTTGTGCGTCGTTTGAAATAACATGAAAGCTCGCGGGTTTCTTTACTTACATTGAACATTCATGATCATGGAAATGTTTCGTCTTCCATGGCGATTCCATGCCTCGCAGTAGTACGTTCCGTTGCTGCGTTTCGGCACACGTATTTTCAGATCGAGGACACGACCTTCGATGATGGTATCCGTCGAACCCTCTCGAAACCAGCGAAATGTGGCTTCCGGATGCGCTTTCGCGTTGCAGGTCACCATTTCCGGTATCGTGTCCACGGTGACGTTTATCATGCTCTTCGAGATCGTCATGTTCTCTGGTGGGACTTTAGAGAAAAATATTATTAACTTCTATCTTTCAATATTATAATATTAATTTCAATCTTTCAATATTATAATATTATTAACTTTGGTCTTTCAATATTGTAATATTATTAACTTCGGTCTTTCAATATTGTAATATTATTAACTTCAGTCTTTCGATATTATAATATTGGTGACCTCAATCTTTCAATATAATAATATTAATTTCAATCTTTCAATATTATAATATTATTAACTTCAGTCTTTCGATATTATAATATTGGTGACCTCAATCTTTCAATATAATAATATTAATTTCAATCTTTCAATATTATAATATTATTAACTTCAGTCTTTCGATATTATAATATTGGTGACCTCAATCTTTCAATATAATAATATTAATTTCAATCTTTCAATATTATAATATTATTAACTTCAGTCTTTCGATATTATAATATTGGTGACCTCAATCTTTCAATATAATAATATTAATTTCAATCTTTCAATATTATAATATTATTAACTTCAGTCTTTCGATATTATAATATTGGTGACCTCAATCTTTCAATATAATAATATTAATTTCAATCTTTCAATATTATAATATTATTAACTTCAGTCTTTCGATATTATAATATTGGTGACCTCAATCTTTCAATATAATAATATTAATTTCAATCTTTCAATATTATAATATTATTAACTTTGGTCTTTCAATATTGTAATATTATTAACTTCGGTCTTTCAATATTGTAATATTATTAACTTCGGTCTTTCAATATTATATTATTATTAACTTCAGTCTCTCAATATTATAATATTATTAACTTCGGTCTTTCAATATTATAATATTATTAACTTCAGTCTTTCGATATTATAATATTGGTGACCTCAATCTTTCAATATAATAATATTAATTTCAATCTTTCAATATTATAATATTATTAACTTCGGTCTTTCAATATTGTAATATTATTAACTTCGGTCTTTCAATATTATAATATTATTAACTTCAGTCTTTCAATATTATATTATTATTAACTTCAGTCTTTCAATATTATAATATTATTAACTTCAGGACATTTCAGAAGAAACAGTAAATACTTTAAAAGCACGACAAATATTGGTAAAATAATAATTCAGAATTTTAAGTAAAAATTTTTATATAAAAACTTGTCGCATTATCAATGTGGAGCTAGTTTGAACGTTACCATAGGCCTCGCAAAAGGTATCAAAAATGCCAATTTGCGTTTATAACGATATAAAACGCGAAGATATACAAGGCTCAAAGTAACCGTTCAAAAATCCCGCCATCGACTTCGATACTAAAAATCCCGCCATCGACTTTGATACACTTTTCAACTCCGTCCGCGATTGCGCGCGCAGCTCTTTTGAGGTTATCTTCGCGTTCTTTCGCGGGGGCGGCACTGTTCGCAACGCGACGACCAATTCGTCTCTCGTGTTTATTTTTACTTTGCAAACTTCGCTTCCATCGATCCACGGACAAAAATCTAAAGGGTTCCGGAGACCTTGGTGGCCAATGGCGACTATCGGTTATATGGCCGCGGCTCCATACGCGTCGATGCGCGTCGATAATCGGACACGCGTTTATATAAAAATTTTACTCGAAACGCCGCCATTACCGAAGCTATTCTCCTGAAACCTGAAGCAGTAATTGAATGATTGTATTCTGGTACATATCAATTGTGTGTAAATGTTTGTTCATAGGAGGACCAAAGAGCGATATGTATTTATTAGAATAATTTTCCCGTTCGACGTACGTTGTAGGTACATTGTATTCTATGGATTAGTGTTCATCATCGTGTTGCATGAATTTATTACCAGCACGAATACAATACTGCAAAGCAAAGCTTTTGTGGCAGACGCTTAATCCCTTGCACCAAAAGCACAATCCGCGTGTCTCACAAAAAGAGAACATAACTCGTCACATAAAAATAGTAAAAACTTACATTCCACGTGGAAATGCGTGCTGCTCTTGACCCCAGGTCCTATTCCGTTACTGCTGCTCTCGCAAGTGAATTGCACGTTGTCTTCGACCCGGTCCAGTTGACCAGCTGGCCAAGCAGTCAGATTCCACACCAGGGTCGATTGGATGCTCTCGAAGTCGTTCGTTCGTGGATCGGGCGGATGAATTACGTTCGATAGATAATATCGATTCGTTTTCGAGAAATCCATGAGTACACCGCCCTTCAGCCAGGAAATATTGCAGATGGGCGCGCATTCGACCCAACACATGATGCTAACGTTCGGCGAATTGTACACGTAGCCGTGATAAGGCAGCAACTTCTTGATAAACGCAGGCGCAGCTATTGACAATCGAACAACCGGTTGAACCATCGTTTCGATGCCATTAGGGCATGGTTGCCCGTGGAGCAAGATAAGGGTGTCAGGTTCATTGAATTTATAACGCAGCGAAATTCTGATGAATTTTCTTGTTGGGTTCAATAACGTAGGGTAAATGTACCTTCATCGATCGATAAAATTTGATCGTGTCAAATACATCTTTGTGATCGACTATTTTGTGGTGTATCGTGATTATTGAACCATTGTGATAATTGTTATATGTATGTTCATATAACTGCATATGTGGATGTTCATACAACTAAGAGCATATGTGGACATTCATATAACTAAGAACATATGTGGATGTTCACATAATTAACTGCATAATGTAGATGTTCATGTACTTGGCTGCCTATATAGATATTCATATAACTAACTACATATGTAGGTGTACATATACCTAACAACATAATGTGGATGTCCATATAACTGACTGCATATGTGGATGTTCATATGAGTAGCTGCCTAATGTGGATATTCGTGTCCCTAACTTCACATGTGGATGCTGATGTGAGTATCTTCATATGTGGAAGCTCATGAGCCTAACTCCATATGTGAATATTCATACAACTGATTATGTATGTGGATATACATGTCCCTGACTTCATATGTGGATGCTGATGTGAGTATCTTCATATATGGAAGTTCATGAACCTAACTCCACATGGGAATATTCATATAACTGATTATGTATGTGGATATTCATGTCCCTAACTTCATATGTGAATGCTGATGTGAGTATCTTCATATGTGCAAGTTCATGAGCCTAACTCCACATGTGAATATTCATACAACTGATTATGTATGTGGATATACATGTCCCTGACTTCATATGTGGATGCTGATGTGAGTATCTTCATATGTGGAAGTTTATGAACCTGACTCCATATGTGAATATTCATACAACTGATTATGTATGTGGATATACATGTCCCTAACTTCATATGTGAATGCTGATGTAAGTATCTTCATATGTGGAAGTTCATTAACCTAACTCCATATGTGAATATCAATATTACTGATTATGTATGTGGGTATTCATGTCCTTAACTTCATATGTGGATGCTTATGTGAATGTCTTCATATGTGGAAGTTCATGTACCTAACTCCACATGTGAATATTCATACAACTGACTATCTATGAGGACGTTCATACAAATATCTTCATATGTTGAAGTCCATGTACCTAACTCCATATGTGAATATTCATACAACTGACTACATATGTGGATTTTCATGTCTCTAACTTCATATGTGGATATTCATGCCTCTAACTCCATACGTGAATATTAATTCAACTGACTACACATGTGGATATACATGTACCAACTGCATATGTGGACATTCATGTACCTAACTGCACATGTGCAAGTAACCCAGTTTCAATATTATTAAAACAAACGAAAGACACTGGAAAATAATAATAATTTTCGCGCTGATATAATTCATATGCAAGAAACGTTATTTGCATATTACAGAGCAGCGTTATAATATTATCAGTTTATTTCTTGAATGCGAGATACGAGTCCGATAAAGTTTCCGTTATATTGCGGAAATATTATACAAAATGGAAGGACGGATATATACGCGCTACACGTTCCTGCATATGTATGTGTACGAAATGGACGAATGAAAAAAGAGAAAAGCAGATTCGCAGAATTTTCAAGATACGGATCGTTGATTTAGATACAGCACAGAACAATGGTGCCGGGAACAACTGAACTTTTTTATGTTGCATAAAACCGTATTTTTGCTCGTTAAACAAATATAACAACCAATCGTTAGTTTAATCCGCACGTTGACATACATTTTAAAATTCGAAATACCATGAAAGAATTATTTTGAGCCACCGTGTTACGTTTTGTGTTACGCTGGAATATTTTAAGAATTACAATTTTTCTGCGAATTTTCAGAGGTATTTAAAACTAGCTTCAAAAGAATCTTAATTAGGTTCATTTCTGAAATTATACAAAGAATCTTCGTAGGAATTACTACTTAACTTGCAAAATGGTAGTTAAGGAATAAAATTATGTTTTTCAAAGCAACTAAAATTATTTAGACAGAACTAGTACAAGTTTGTAGGATAATTCAAATCTTTCAGAGGTCTCTCGAGATGTCGTTTTCATTTTAACTGTTTCCATCCTTCAACTTATTTCAAATGCGACAGATTTGTGCAATGAACAGAAAAAATATTCAAATGCCAGGGATATTTGGATATGGATCACCAGTGGATTGTAATTAAAATTAAACTTGAAATTCAATCGCGGTAAAAATATGAGCCAGATTTGTCGCGTTTCAGTTATGTGCCTCAAGTGTGGACACGTTATTGCAAGGGGTTATGTATGTGGCCGCGTAGTGACGATCAGACGCGTGGAATCATTAGATCAAGCGAATATAAGTGGATCTCAGAAATTTGACTTCGGACCAGAGTTTATTTTGTACTTGATGACTCGAGAGTCTTCGAATTTTTACGTTTTACAAAAGCGGAGTGGGCTTTTGTGACATTGGAAAGTTTCTAATTTTCTATGGGTTTAACTGAAATTCGGGTGGAAATGCGAGTGACGTATGAAGGTCTCCTAGTGACCTAAGCAAGCAAACAATACCTCGAGACGAATAGAAGACTGCGAACAAATACTCTACTGAGGTTAAGTTCACAAGATGTGACTAACAATAAATACTAGAATTGGGTCTTGCTGCTACACTTGTTCTCAAAGATATTTTAACTTGACGTAAACTGCTTTACAAATGATTTGAAACTTGGTAAAGCTGTCAGTAAAATGCCAACTATCAAAAGAACGTGTTCCTCGAATAGTACCATTGATTTAGATCCATAATTACCAGAAAATGTCACGCGAACCAGATTTATTGGACAGGTAATCGAAAAGTTTTTCGAGCAACTTGACAACTCACCAGACACGTCGATAAACGTGGTGGCTGGGTCCCCGTCGCCGGCCTCGTTGTAAGCCAGACAAGTAAAGTTCGCTTCAGTTTCCAAATTAACGGACTCTATGGTAAGGGTAGCATCGTTTTCATCCGGAAGTCTGTGAAGGCCTCGGAACCATTTGTAACCAACTACCTTTGGTCGTCCTGGGTCCAGCACGAAGCACGTGATGGTCAATGGCCGCTTCTTTATTACCTGCGGGGGCTCGTACGAGATCGAAGCTTGGCCAGGTTTGTCTATTGTTCGAAACACAAGCAAATTCGGACATTGAAGTTCTACTTCCAGTTTTGCGCTCGTATTGCAGCGCTGTCCAATTTCGAAGTTAAAGTAACATTGATGATTTTATCGATTCTTCGTTTATTTCTGGTATATGTGATGTATGATATATGATATGTGATACTTGATATGTAATATGGTATATGATACGTGATACTTGATATGTAATATGATATATGATATGTGATACATGATATGTAATATGATATGTGATACGTGATACTTGGTATGTAAGATGATATATGATACGTGATACTTGATATGTAATATGATATATGATATGTGATACATGATATGTAATATGATATGTGATACGTGATACTTGGTATGTAAGATGATATATGATACGTGATACTTGATATGTAATATGATATATGATATGTGATACATGATATGTAATATGATATGTGATACGTGATACTTGGTATGTAAGATGATATATGATACGTGATACTTGATATGTAATATGATATATGATATGTGATACATGATATGTAATATGATATGTGATACGTGATACTTGGTATGTAAGATGATATATGATACGTGATACTTGATATGTAATATGATATATGATATGTGATACATGATATGTAATATGATATGTGATACGTGATACTTG
>NW_003797103.1:787503-813785 GCF_000220905.1 Megachile rotundata
ATGATATCCGATACATGATATCTAATACATGATATCCGATACATGATATCTAATACATGATATCCGATACATGATATCTAATACATGATATGTGATACATGATATGTGATACATGATATGTGATACATGATATGTGATACATGATATGTGATACATGATATGTGATACATGATATGTGATACATGATATGTGATACATGATATGTGATACATGATATGTGATACATGATATGTGATACATGATATGTGATACATGATATGTGATACATGATATGTGATACATGATATGTGATACATGATATGTGATACATGATATGTGATACATGATATGTGATACATGATATGTGATACATGATATGTGATACATGATATGTGATACATGATATGTGATACATGATATGTGATACATGATATGTGATACATGATATGTGATACATGATATGTGATACATGATATGTGATACATGATATGTGATACATGATATGTGATACATGATATGTGATACATGATATGTGACACATGATATGTAATACATGATATGTGATACATGATATGTGATACATGGTATATTAAATGTGATATGTGATATATGTTATATAACACTGCTTTTTTAGTTTCAAACAATTTAGTATTCACTATTCATCTTTAGACTAAATTATGTGGCAGAAAATATGAATTACATTAAAAAGCTTGGTTGAGGCGAATATTAGATATTCACAAATTCACAAACTCATAAATCTACCAACTTTTGCTATCAACTTTTGGTCTCAGAAGTTTCAGATCTACAGAACTGTCTTTCTACACAAGTTCTTCATACCAAATTTTCATCGAATTCCAAACGCATAAAAATAATAAAACGCGTTTAATTTAATATTCAGAGTGTTTTTACGTGAACATCACATCTTGGACCTCCCATGATTTTCCATAATAAATTCTTCATTACAAATGAAATTCGTAATAAGCCTGTATATCATAAATATAATGAACAACGAAATTAAAAAACCATTCAAAACAGTAGAAACTAGCGTGAATTCCAAAACAAGCGTCCTATACAAATGAAATCACAAACGCCATATGAAGAGAGAGAAAATGAAAAGAAACTTACAATGGACTACGACAGGTGCACTCATTGAAAGTGGCCCCCAACCAGCATCGTTCCTGCCCTCGCAAGAGTAATTCCCATGAAAGGAACGACCCACCGCTTCCAGCAGCAGCTTGCTCGGATCGATATCGCAGAAAATTAAAGATTCCTCGGTGGTTGTGGTGGTCGCGGTGCTATTTCTCGTGCAATCCGGAAGTTCTTTCAGCAGGTCCCCGTCCAAGTACCATCGGACGGCGGTCAGGCTTGCTGGATTTCCAGAAACAACTTCGCAAGTCAGAGAAACGTTCAAGCGGTCCGCTTCGTTCACCGGTGTTTCCGGATCCATTACCACTACGACTACCGGTTTGTCTGTGTGCAAAAATGAACAATAGTTACACTGCGAAGTTGCGATAGATGATCGGTAAATGAGAACTGGCTCCGACAGTTTGGGAAGTTGATTTCGAAGAAACGTGCGGTTTAATGTAGCTATAATACGTATGTGTTTACATGTATATGTGTTTATACACGTGCAGGTGTTTAGGGAATAAGAACGTGGATGTACAATTTTTAATTGTTATTGTATCGAGTGGAGTACGATGTTTTTTTAAGTTCGTAAGTGTAGAAGTCAACTGTTCGCGGTAACTGAGTGCGCGCAGTTATGGAAGGTGGTCGATTCATGTAACTTTAATCTAATTGCAAAGTGGTTTTTCAGAAGTGGAGCATGTAAGTATGTTTTGCACTGTGTCAGTGCATGTGATCACGCATAGAAATCAACTGTTCGCAGTAACTGATCGCACGCAGTTACCAGGGGTGGTCCGATAATGCAATTTTACTTTAATTCAAAATAGTATTACTGGAGAATGTGCTTATAGTGTTTTAGACTGCAACTGTAGCAACTACAATGGTTACACGATGTTTCTTCGTCACTATAACTAATTACTTATAGAAATCAACCGTTCACCATAACTGATCGCGCGCAGTTACGAAAGGTGACTACTGTGACTTTATTGTAACACAAGGTGATGTTGGTTAGTGGAGCATATAGATATGTAGCTTTGCACTGTGACTATATTCAACATAATCATTGCAAATTTCGTTGTTTGCGTAACTGATCACGTATAGAAATCAACCGTTCACCATAACTGATCGCGCGCAGTTACGAAAGGTGACTACTGTGACTTTATTGTAACACAAGGTGGTTGTTGATTAGTGGAGCATATAGATATGTAGCTGTGCACTGTGACTATATTCAACATAATCATTGCAGAAATGAACCGTTCACCGTAAGTGATCGCGCGCAGTTACGAAAGACGTTACTGTATACTACTATAACAAACGCTAAGTTCAACAATATTTTGACTATTATATTATGTACTATTATTTTCTTTACAGTATTATTCATTCTATTATTCATACTAATATTTTATTTCTATTATTGTTTGTACTATTCGCTTTTACGTTGTATTTACATTATGCTACTATTTACACTTCCATTTACACTATGCACTATTTTATTATATTTATACTACTACTTTAACTGTATATCTTTATACTTGTACTATTATCAACTGTATACCCGAAAATATTTTAAATTAGTAAAATTTTACCATTACAAGTGAAAAAATGAAGGCACTGCATTGTACAAAAATTAATAACTTATGATATTGTTATGATAAACGAGGATCGTCATCAGATACGAGTAGAAAGGATAACTCGAAAAACAGTTCCGTTCCGTTTCGCATTACGGCAATTTATCGCGTTTTATTCCGGTAAACGATATTTATGCGTCCATAAATTTTCGCGAGCACCGCTTTAAAACCAATGCCGGAACATACGTACCGCTTGCATTTCTTTTTTCTTCTTTTTCATTACCGAACGTAATCCATCCACCGTTCCCATCATAAACTTTTTAACTTCGTTATCGATCACCGAACGCGGGCTTAGCGTCAAGATTTTCGCCGGTCAACGACCGTCGAATTTTATTGATACACCGATTATCCGTAATTGGAGTTAGGTTCGGGTACCGTGTTGAAAATAACACTGTCGATTTTTATCGACACTCGAGCTTTTTAGGAGGAATCCTTTGAAATAGCGATGCTTTTTACGAGGATGGACTCGATCTTGTAATTATTTTTAGTTCTATGCGACAGTGACGTAATTATAGTGCTTCAATTATTAATCGTGTCTATAGGTCAACTACGCTGCATTGGGCTGTGATTATTTGATTTGGGTGACTTGGAGATGGCATACAGTCTGTTGCTTTACTACTATACTACTATTTCACTATAATGTGCTAGTCAGTTATTTTAGCTGGGTAATTAATTATTATGCTACTATTTTACCATTTCACTATAACATTGTATAGTTATTTTACCACATGACTAAAAGATTGCACTGCTATACCATTTAGATTGTCACAGTTTGTTACAGATACAACTATACTTGCATAAATAGACTTATAGTTACAACTATACTCGTATTGCTCGCAATCAAAACAATAATTGTATAATTAGTTATAGTTACGACTTTACTTCAATAGTTGATTGCAATTCTAATTCTACTTTGATGATTATAGTCACGACTATACTTTTATAGTTGATTATAGTTGCTAATATATTAGTATAGTAGCGTATAATTAGTTATAGTTACAACTTTACTTCAATAGTTGATTGCAATTCTAATTCTACTTTTATAATTATAGTCACGACTATACTTTAATAGTTGATTATAGTTGCTAATATATTAGTATAGTAACTTATAGTCAGAATTATGACTGCATAATTGACACAGTCAGAACTATGCTCCTATAGTCGATTATAGCTATAACAATGCTAGTATAGTAGATTATAGTTGTAAGTATACTTGCACAGTTGAGTACAGTCATAACTATGTTAACATAGTTGCTTGTAGTTATAATTGTACTTGTATATTTCGTCATAGACATGCTTGGATAGTTAACTATAGTTACAACTGTGCTTTCATAGTTGACTATAGTTGCAATTATATATGTATTGCTGCTTATAGTTAATACTATAGTTGCATAATTGGTCATAGTGAATAATATGCTTGTATAGTGACTTATGGTCAAAACTACTAGTATAAATGAATGTAGTTAAAACTATATTAGTATAATCGCTTATAGTTGCAACTATATTAATATAATTGTTTATAGTTGAAACTATATTAATATAATTGTTTACAGTTACAGCTACATTAATATAGTTTCTTTAGAGTGTATCTCAAGCTTGTATAATTACAGTTACAGTCAAAACTATACTTCTGCTGTTCATTGAAGTCACTACTATACTTGTAAAGCTGATTATACTTGCAATTATATTTGTATAGTTATTTTTATAGTTAAACTCAAGCTTGTATAATTACAGTCACAGTCAGAACTATATTTCTGCTGTTCATTGAAGTCACAACTATACTTGTATAGCTGATTATAGTTGTAATTATATTTGTATAGTTTTTTATAGTTAAACTCAAGCTTGTATAATTACAGTCGCAGTCAAAACTATACTTCTGCTGTTCATTGAAGTCACTACTATACTTGTACTGCTGATTATAGTTACAATTATATTTGTATAGTTTCTTTATAGTTAAACTCAAGCTTGAATAATTAATCACAGTCAAAACTATGCTTCTACTATTCATTGTAGTCACAACTGTACTTGTACTGCTGATTATAGTTATAATTATATTTGTATAGTTTCTTTATAGTTAAACTCAAGCTTGAATAATTAATCACAGTCAAAACTATGCTTCTACTATTCATTGTAGTCACAACTGTACTTGTACTGCTGATTATAGTTATAATTATATTTGTATAGTTTCTTTATAGTTAAACTCAAGCTTGAATAATTAATCACAGTCAAAACTATGCTTCTACTATTCATTGTAGTCACAACTGTACTTGTACTGCTGATTATAGTTATAATTATATTTGTATAGTTTCTTTATAGTTAAACTCAAGCTTGAATAATTAATCACAGTCAAAACTATGCTTCTACTATTCATTGTAGTCACAACTGTACTTGTACTGCTGATTATAGTTATAATTATATTTGTATAGTTTCTTTATAGTTAAACTCAAGCTTGTATAATTACAGTCGCAGTCAAAACTATGCTTCCTCTATTCATTGAAGTCACTACTATACTTGTACTGCTGATTATAGTTACAATTATATTTGTATAGTTTCTTTATAGTTAAACTCAAGCTTGAATAATTAATCACAGTCAAAACTATGCTTCTACTATTCATTGCAGTCACAACTATACTTGTAAAGCTGATTATAGTTGCAACTATATTTGTATAATTTCTTTACAGTCAAACTCAAGCTTGTATAATTAGTCACAGTTAAAACTATACTTCTACTATTCATTGCAGTCATAACTATACTTGTATAGCTCATTATAGTTGCAACTATATTTGTATAGTTACTTTATAATTAAACTCATACTTGTATAAGTAACCACAGTGAAAACTATGCTTCCACTATTCATTATACTAACAAGTATACTTTTATAGTTGATTATAGTTAAAACCATACTTCTATAGTTGTTTATGGTCGCAACCATACTTCTATAATCGTATACACTCACAACTATACTTGCACATACTATATGCACATAAATCACATATCTAACTGATCATCCGTGCGATCAAGTTAAAGATTTCGGTAAATGAAGAAAACAAAGGTACTGAACGATGTGAGTGAACGGCGTTGAAACACTTACAGAATACGGAGACTTGAACGGTGTCCTCCGAAACGGATGAACCAACATTATTGTATAGAGTGCACCTGTAAGAGCCCATGTCACTAGGTGTCGCATTTTTCACGGTAAGGGCTGTTTGTTCTGTGATTCCACCTTCGTAGTGGTCGTCGGTTAAAACTAACTCTTCGTCGTCCCGGTACCTGGGAAAACAAATAAAAAGACACGCTAGATGTATTGACGCAAACATGCCATGGAAAAATCAATTTTTTTACTTTATAATATACTATATGTTATGTCAATTTAATAAAGGTTGAAGTATTCAATTATTTTTAGAATTTTCAATTTTTCTTTTGTGCAAAAAATCATTATTTTTATCTCAAAATCTTCAAATCCTTGAATCCGTAAATTCCCAAATTTTGAAATTACAAAACTGCCCCATCTCCAATTCCCTAAATCCCCAAATTTCCGCATCCTCACCTCCCCAAATTCGCAGCTTCCCAAATCCCCAAAGTGCCATCCATATAAATCCAGAAAGCTTCGCCCCTCATGTGTCAAGCATGTACACATTTTTTTCCCCGGCCTATCAATTTTTTCATAGAACTACAACCTCGTGAAACCAGTATCGAACCCTTTCGCGCGGAACCTGCTTCTCTGTGTATATACACATACGTCACCAGGAAATATGGTTTTTAGGGTGTTCCACAGGAAAAACATAATAAATCATCGAAGTAGATTCCCGCTTTTTTTTATTTTAAGTGCCGCTGTCGACCAACGTATATAGATACTTTGGAAACCGCCGTGCGCAGACTTTGTATATAATACATGAGTGCTGATGCCATGATTCGATGGCACTGAAGAATATGGCAGATATTTTGTGAACAAACGAAAATGAAGAGACCGTATAAATATGACAGGAGAGCGTAGAGTTGCGGTACTACGACACTCTGATGTTTGGAACATGTTTATATTGGTCGTGCAGGGCGGGAAATTTAAATTCAAGTAAATTTTAAGGGGGCAATACCTTTAGACAGATGAAAATAAGCTGATATTTGTGAATTTTTTTTGTATAGAACACCTTTGTTTTGCATTTTCGAAATTTCAGGTATAATTTATTATAACTATTGTCTATTACAGAATATTTTCTGTTTTGCAAAATATTTCAAAATGCCGGAATTATGATAATCCTTTCTGGAAGTGTTTTGCCGCGTCTCGTGAATCGGCGTGGGTTCTAGCGGAAGATATATTGGTCCGAAGCAAGTTTGCAGACAATGTTTCGAAAACTAACATTCACAGTTAGTAGATGAACCTCAGAAACGTGCAAAATATGTAAAATTGAAGAAATGGCGCGCTTTTAAAGAAAAACTTTGAATTTTATTGAAAATTTTTGCAATGTTTTGCAATAAAAAGGACTTTAATGTTCAATTCATTTCATACATTTAGGTTCATATGTTAGATAGTATTGTCATGGATATGTGGAAAAAATTTGAGCGCGATTGATAAACTAGTTTTTGAGTTATCAGCCACGGCAATTTTAAGAACGTAGTTTTGAAAAAAACGCGTTTAAAGTTTCAGTCCTCCGCACTGAACGCGTGTATACCCGCGGCGCTAATCGGCCATAACTTCAAAAGGTCCTAGACTTCAATTCACTGAATTTCCAAGTTTTCAAATTCCCAAGTTTGCCAAATTCCTAAATCCACAAATTTCCTAGATTTCCACACCTCCAAATTTTGCAATTTTCTAAAAATCCCTTAAAAGAAAATAGTTTGTATCTCTTCTTCTTCTTCTTGTCCTTTCTTTCAACGACATTTCCGGCACATATAAAGTAAGAACCCCAAAAATTCAACAACCTGCTGGAAAAACTACTAGTGCCAGTTACCTACTGTCATAATGTGCACCCTCCTTAATATAGAAAATGATGTTTCTCCCGCTTTCATCAAAACATTTCTTTGCCATGTCAAGCACGTCCCGTTGTTGACACACATTTCCCTCGGTGGGAAATACAAACAACCCTTTTTCCACCCTTTATTACGAATACGAGGGTGGGAGATTACCCGTGGTGCAAACTTTGTTGATCCTACATTTTGGAGAATGCAAAGCACAGATGTGAAAGGGTGTGAGATTTGTTGTGCACACATGTGTATTGAACAGGTGGCCACTGTTTGAGACATTATTCTTATTTCATATTAAGTGTGATATTGTTTTTATTTTCTGTGAGGTATATAATATTTTATTGTCTATTATATTATTGTTATGTATTATTTATTTTGTTGTTATTACGTATTATTTATTTTATGCAAAGTATAAGTACATATATAATAATGTTAATAATAATGTTACATATATAATACATAATAATAATATAATAGATAATAAAATATTATATACCTCAGAGAAAATAAAAACAATATTATACTTGGTATGAAATAAAAATAATGTAATAATATATAATAAATTACACTTAATAATTAAATTATATTAATTTAAGGGGGGCAATACCTTTAGACAGATGAAAATAAGCTGATATTTGTGAATTTTTTTTGTATAGAACACCTTTGTTTTGCATTTTCGAAATTTCAGGTATAATTTATTATAACTATTGTCTATTACAGAATATTTTCTGTTTTGCAAAATATTTCAAAATGCCGGAATTATGATAATCCTTTCTGGAAGTGTTTTGCCGCGTCTCGTGAATCGGCGTGGGTTCTAGCGGAAGATATATTGGTCCGAAGCAAGTTTGCAGACAATGTTTCGAAAACTAACATTCACAGTTAGTAGATGAACCTCAGAAACGTGCAAAATATGTAAAATTGAAGAAATGGCGCGCTTTTAAAGAAAAACTTTGAATTTTATTGAAAATTTTTGCAATGTTTTGCAATAAAAAGGACTTTAATGTTCAATTCATTTCATACATTTAGGTTCATATGTTAGATAGTATTGTCATGGATATGTGGAAAAAATTTGAGCGCGATTGATAAACTAGTTTTTGAGTTATCAGCCACGGCAATGTTAAGAACGTAGTTTTGAGAAAAACGCGTTTAAAGTTTCAGTCCTCCGCACTGAACGCGTGTATACCCGCGGCGCTAATCGGCCATAACTTCAAAAGGACTTCGTATTTCACTTGAAAATTTTGAGACAATATTTTTAAGATGTTACACTAACATTTTATAGAAAAAAATTTTGTAATTTTTTAAGATTCTAAAGGTATTGCCGCCCTTAAGTTACTGAATTTAAACCGATCTTTGTCTTACGGCGTCCGCCATAGTTGCTCGCTGTGCGCATGCGCGTTTCTATACTGCGTCGAAGTGGTGCGCATGCGCGTTTCGTATACTGCGTCGAAGTGGTGCGCACACTCGATTCATTTGACTGGGACATTTGGCGCGATATTCAAATTCTGATAATAAAATTAAAGCTTGAATATAAGAAAAAATTTAACTGAGTATTTATTACTAGACAATATACACTCGTGTCTAGGATTCTTTATTATAATGTTTGTTTAAATTTATATTACAAAACAAATCATTATGTGCCTATGTTTATTAAATTATTTTGAGAATTTTTTAATTTTCTTATCTTAAATATTTACTCAAATCATATCACAGATCTCGCAAATTTTTTATTGCTACAGTAGGATACTGGCAATATAACGAGAGCCTACTGTACTTCACTGTATTTGTAACTATTCAATCTTAATAATTCTCCTAAATATTACAAACAATATATTAATAACAATTACCAAAAAAAAAAATTTTTAACAGTTTGATCTCAGATATTTTATAAAATATTATATATTTTTTTTTTATATATAAAACCACATAGAAATAAAATATTTTTTCAACGCAATTACGAATGATATCGCAATTATAATAGTTTCCAAGTAAAATAATAACGGGGAAATATTTTGTTACCAATCTGTAGGCTATCTTAACGAGAATTCGCACGACATCGCAGCATTAATTAGTATAATAACTCGAAAGATCGATAACCACAAAAATTTGCAATTCAACCAGCGTTTCATTTGAAATTCGTTAATTAAGTCACGTACGGAAATTAATCAGCGTCCGTCGCTAGTGAAAAGCTGAAAAATACTCGAGGTATATCGGCGCTCCTAAAAAATTATGCGTATTTCGTTATTTTATGTGCGAACTTTTCGGGATTTCAATATTGGTCTACGAATAATAAACAGTTTCCCGGTTACATGATTTCACGGATCGTATAACATTTTCATTGCAAACAGCGCGGATTTACGAACTAAATAATAATTTCGCTTCAAGTATTTAAACAACGTGCTTTTAATCCCCTATTTCGTTCGATTTTTTTGGACGTTCGCAATATTTAACGGTGTTTACGAAGCGAGCGTATGAAAAGGAAAATCAAATATTTCGCGAGGGAAATCTGGGACAATATCGAAATAGACGAGAAATATTACGGGAATTTCTATATGATAATATTAATTTCAAAATCGGGTTTAAAATTTCAAGTTTCGTATCGAGCGAGATGCAGATTAAATTTGGGGGTTGGTATTCGGAGTTATGAAAAAAATTTGTAAATAGGATTATGTAAATAAAATTTACAAATAAAATTTATAAATGAAAGTATGCAAATATATCTTATAAAATTTGCACGTAAAAAGTGAACTTTTATACAAATCAGATTTATGTATAAGTATATGCATTTGAAAATAAAATTGTGCAAGTACTATTTACAAGTGAAATTATGACTAACAGAATTTATGAATATAATTTACAAGCAAGTTTAATGAAATTTGGAGATAAAGTTTATGAGTGAAGTTGACAAAATTTATGAATAAAATTTACAAAATTTGCAAATACAATTATATAAATAAATTTTATAAATCTAAATAATAAGGTGGGGTTATTTAAATAATAATGTATTTGATAAAAAAATTATTTTGATACCAAAAATTTTGTTAGCTGTTGAGCTATTTAGTTGAATTTGATTTGAGCAAGAATTTATGTAATAAATAAATTGTTTGCACATGTGTTATTTAATTTCAAATTTAGATATTCGTTTTAACAGGTTAATCACTGTGTGTTGAATCTACCTCTTAAGTTTGTTAATTTTTATATTTTATCCAGTTTCGTTTCTTTTGTTATTAAACATCGTTGACTTTGTTATACAGTGTTCTATGAAACTGTACGTTTGAATTTACCGCGCTTTCTAAACAATATGGCGACGGAACTCAGCGTTCAAGATAGACCGTATCTTAAATACTAAGATAAATAATGTTCTTGTATATGAAGATAAGCAACGTCTTATATATTGAAATAAACTATATATATTAGTGACGCACCTTATGACGCAAATCAAAATTATCCTGATTAAGTCATCGTGACACATCCTATGACGCAAAGAAAAATTAGCATCATGGAGTACTTATGACGCACTACCAAATTAACGCGACCGAGTCTTCATGACGCACTTTATGACGCAAACCAAAATTAGCACGATCGAATATTTATGACGCACCTTATGATGCAAACTAAAATTAGCACGGACGAATCTTTATGGCACACCTTATGAGGGAAACTAAAATTAAGACGATTGAGTCTTCATGACGCACCTTATGACGCAAACCAAAATTAGCACGAACGAATATTTATGACGCACCTTACGATGCAAACTAAAATTAGTACGGACGAATCATTATGACGCACCTTATGACGCAAACCAAAATTAGCACGACCGAATCTTTATGACGCAGCTTATGACGCAAGCCAAAATTAACGCGATCGAGTCTCCATGACGCACCGTATGACGCAAACCAAACTTAGCACGAACGAATCTTTATGACGCACCTTATGACGCAAACCAAAATTAGCACGATCGAGTCTTCATGACGCAGCTTATGACGCAAGCCAAAATTAACGCGATCGAGTCTCCATGACGCACCGTATGACGCAAACCAAACTTAGCACGAACGAATCTTTATGACGCACCTTATGACGCAAACCAAAATTAGCACGATCGAGTCTTCATAACGCACCTCATGACGCAAACCAAAATTAGCACGATCGAGTCTTCGTGACGCACCGTATGACGCAAACCAAAATTAGCACGACCGAATCTTTATGACGCAGCTTATGACGCAAGCCAAAATTAACGCGATCGAGTCTCCATGACGCACCTTATGACACAAGCCAAACTTAACATGATAGAATCTTCTTGACGCACCTTATGACACAAACCAAAATTAATAAGATTGAGACACTGTGACGCACCCTATGACGCCAGCCAAAATTAACGCGATCGAGTCTCCATGACGCACCTTATGACACAAGCCAAACTTAACATGATAGAATCTTCTTGACGCACCTTATGACACAAACCAAAATTAATAAGATTGAGACACTGTGACGCACCCTATGACGCCAGCCAAAATTAACGCGATCGAGTCTCCATGACGCACCTTATGACGCAAACCAAAATTAGCACGACCGAATCTTTATGACGCAGCTTATGACGCAAGCCAAAATTAACGCGATCGAGTCTCCATGACGCACCTTATGACACAAGCGGCGGTAGTGTTGGCTCTCGCAGTCGCCAATTAGGCGAAAAATGACAGGCAAGTCGAGAGATAGTGCGAATAGCAGTTGTTGTCATTCTTATTTGCCGATATGTCGAAAGTGTTCACGGTGAGAATAGAAGTTCTTTTGGGTCACGCGCCGAATCCTAGGTTCGCTACCGTACACGAAACTCCGACGAAGCTTAAAACCTTTCTAAAATGAACACCCTATAGAGCCCCCATAACGTCGCATTAACTTGATAAAGAATTTGTATCGTCATAGGCTAAGTTCAATCCAATCTTCACAGCAGGATTAACCATCAGCTGCTTTCGTCCTCTTTTATAACATAGTTAGCCGTGGTTGGGCCAGCTGCTATAAACTTGGAAGCCAGTATGCCTTCAATAAACTCTACGAGCAGTTTTACAGAAAAGTAAAGAGGTTTTAGAGCATGGTTTTATGGCTTGATTAGGGTAATGCGTTTAACTATCGCTGAACGAGTTTCGCGAAACGTTCTATGAATAATCAATGTAGCAGATTTTTGATAAAATCACCAGAAAAGGGAATTATATAGCGTTCGAGGGGAAGTTAGTTTTTTATCTAGTTAGGTTAATGTTGAGTTAGGTATTTATTCAGGGACTTTTTATTGGCAGATAGTGGTAGTGGAGTGTTTTACAGAGAGAGCTTTCGAATGCGAAGTGTAATCGGATTGAAATTATTGATTAAGTGTAATAGTTTGTTGGGGGATTTATGGAATTTGTTAGCTGTTAGCTTTGGGAGTTTAGGTAAGTTGGGGATTTGGGGATTTCAGAAGTTGGGAAGATGGAAGGTTAATGTGGAGGTTACTCGTTCCTGGTGTTTTGAATTAGATAATTTGGTAATTTGAAAATTGGAAAATGGGAAAATTGAAAACTTGAAAATTTGAAAAATTAAAAAATTGAAAACTTGAAAACTTGAAAACTTGAAAACTTGAAAATTTGAAAATTTGAAAATTTGAAAAACTTAAAAACTTAAAAACTTGAAAACTTGAAAATTTGAAAAAATAAAAAATTGAAAAATTGGAAAAATGAAAAATTGAAAACTTAAAAACTTAACAACGTAAAAACTTAAAAACTTAAAAACTTAAAAACTTAAAAACTTAAAAACTTAAAAACTTAAAAACTTGAAAACTTGAAAACCTGAAAAATTAAAAAATTAATTAATTTTGAATCTTGAAAATTTAAAATTTGAAAAAATTAAGAACCTTAGTAACACGAAAATAAAAAGTAGTAAAATTTGTTAATTTCGTTTATGATGTACCTAGTTTCAATCTCGAGTACGGTAATTTACCACGAACGCAACGCATTTTATTCCGAATAAAATTTATTCGTGTATGCCGTTTGATTGTTTCCGTATCGATAAATTCAGTACTTTTTAATATGTCACGTTTTCATGAACGACACAAATTATACAGATGAAATTCATTTATGGAAGGTGATTTATATCGTACTGAATTTTATTGGAACTTATACGTTTACCTTAACGGTTTTTTAAAATGTTTATCTCGAAAATGAAAATCGCGAGTGGAGAGATTTATGGTTATGAAAAATGTATCGTAATATCATCTATTTTTGTGATAATAATTGTGACGATTGCTTGAAATGTGATTCTAAATATAAAAATGTTTATTTAACTTACTAAAAAAATGTAGATCTAAAAACAGTATTAAATAATAAAAAATAAAAATGTTTGAAAAATATTTTGTTAAAAATATTATATGTTACTAAAAATATTATTTAATATTTGAATATTATTATAATATTGTTATAATTTATAATATAATGATTTTACGTAAAATTGTTTATTTATAAATTGAAAATTAACTCACCATATTACTTTTGTCAAGCTTGCTGGGTTGGCCTCGTAATCACAAAATATTATAAAATCTTCGGTTTCGTTGACAGTAACATTTTCCGGTTGCATCGTTACTATAGGCGGATCTGCAACAAAAAAAAAATAATTTTGCATTAAATAAATATTCACTGCAATATATTCAGAGGGAATTGAAAAAAAAATGAAATAGATAGTTCATGTAATTTTAAATATAATAAAACATTTCAAATAATTATATAAAGCTTGTTTAATTATATAAGATATTATGCAAGTTTTAATATTAGTAAATTTTTAATAAATAATAACGATCACTATACTAGTAATTATGAAGTTTTATAGTTCATTCATAAATTTCAAAACTCTGAAATTTTCAAATTTTAATGTTTGTCATTTTAAAATTTCTAAATTCCCAAGTTTCAAGATTCTCAACTTTCCAATTTTCTAATTTTTCTAACCTTAGTTTTGCAATTTTGTAATTTTGTAAATTTCCAATTTTCCAATTTTCCAATTATCTAATTTTCCTATTTTCCATTTTTCCAATTTCCTAATTTTCTGATTTAAAAATTTTTCAATTTCTCAATTTTCCTATTTTCCAATTTCCCAATTTCCCAATTTGCAATTTTGTAATTTTCTAATTTAATAATTTTTCAATTCTCCAATTTTCTAATTTTCTGATTTAATAAATTTTCAATTTCCTATTTTCCTATTTTTCAATTTTCTAATTGGCAATTTTGTAATTTTCCAATTTTCCAATTTTCCAACTTTCAACTTTTCCAATTTTCCTATTTTCTAATTATCAAATTTTCCCATTTTCCAATTTTCCATTTTTCCAATTTCCTAATTTTCTGATTTAATAATTTTTCAATTTCTCAATTTTCCTATTTTTCAATTTTCCAATGGGCAATTTTGTAATTTTCCAACTTTCCAGTTTTCCAATTTTCTAATTCTCCAATTCTCGAATTTGCAATTTTGTAAATTTTTCCAATTTTCCAATTTGTAAATTGTGGAATTTTCAACTTTCCAAATTTCTAAATTTCAAAATTTCCATATCCCATAATTCCCATTTGCCTGATTCCAAAATCCCCAAATTCCCATTTCCCTAATTCCGAAATCTCCAAATTCCCATTTTCCGAATTCCAAAATGCCCAAATTCTCATAACCCCTATTTCTCATGTCCCCAAATTACCATATCTCCAAATTCTCATTTTTCCAATTCCAAAACCCCCAAATTCCCATTTCTCCAATTCCAAAATCCCCAAATTCCAAGATCTCCAAATTTCTATATCCTCAAATTCCCATATTCCCAAATTGCCAAATACCCAAATTCCTACATCCCCAAAATCCCAAAACCCAAATCCTCAAACCCCCAAAATCCCAAAACCCAAATTTCCAATCCCTAAAATCCCGAAACCCAAATCCTCCAATGCCCAAAATCCCAAAACCCAAATCCTCCAATCCCCAAAATCACAAAACCCAAATCCTTCAATCGCCAAAATCCCAAAACCCAAATCCTCCAATCCCCAAAAATCCCAAAACCCAAATCCTCTAATCCCCAAAATCCTAAAATCCCAAAATCCAAATCCTCCAATCCCCAAAATCCCAAAACCCAAATCCTCCAATCCCCAAAAATTCAAGATCACCTAAAATCCACACTCCACCCATACTCAAACCACTCCCTACCCGCAACCCTAGATCCCACAATGCACCTTCCCAAATCAATTGCCAGCGCAACATCCAAATAAGTGCATCCTCCGCTCCGACACGCCATCTATAAGCTTGCTCGTCCGCGGAAAACACTTCGCAAAAAAGAGGTTCGCCCCGGAAGATTCTGGAAATATGTCGCCGGCGAGGCGTCTGGAATTAAAATAACGCGTGCACGTGCGCGCTGCAAGAAGTCCCAGGAAGCGGAAGGCGAAGCTTTGTCCGCGTTCCGAGATATGTTTAAACACGTCGGCGCAAAATGTCCGGCATAAAACAAAACGTTCCTCGTAAGTATTACCGTAGTCGCGAGAGTGGCCTGTCTGGAGGAAAAGAGTGAAGTTGGACACGCGCCAGGGCCGCGAGTTTCTCGTTTCCAATCCGTGGATAGTTTTCGTGCTGGCTGCAAAACGAAACCCATCCACGGAACAGAAACTGGAAACGTCAACGGGACGTACGACTATCTATCTTCCTTTTTCGTATCGCTCCGACAGGATCTTCCATCCCGGGCACGTAATTGAAAGATACAAGGAGTTGGCTTACAAGGGATGGGATTATCGGGACTACCATCGAAATTTACCACCTTTCTCGCTGAAGGGGACACGAAATACTCATCTTTCTTTTCCTTTCTCGTTTTTGTCTTTTAATAAAAATACGGTGGGAGATTCTTCTGGAGGAACCTTCATTTTGTTTAATTTGACTGGGATGTGAATTTGGGAGTGATGAAAGTGTAGGAATTCGGCCATTTTGTTATCAAGTCTTTGTATAGACAAGTATTGGTATCGTCAAGTTTTTACATCGTCACGTTATCATAATGCCGCATTGGAATAGTGTATTATCATCAATTCATCATATAGTTATATCATCATCATATTACTATCATATTAGTATCATATAGTGTCATAATAAAGTATTATGATAACATCATTCTTATAACTTGTTATCATACGAGCGAAACGTGCTCTCATAACTTTGCATAGTCACTACATGCTATCATATTATGATAACTTGTTATGGTACAAGTATGTGTTGTCATCATGTCGCTATTCTGCAATATGATTTTACCATATCATATCACTATACGAATTCATCATATCGTCGTATCGTCATCAGATCACTGTTATATTGTGTCAGAATAACATATTATCATAACATCATTATTACAACTTGTTATTGTACAAGAGTGTGTTTTTACAGCATCACGTCATTACTATGTAATATGATTTTAACATATCGTAGCATCAATTCATAACATTATTGTATCATCATTACATTACTATCATATTATCATCATGTCCTACCATCATAGCCTATTATTGTAATATCATTATTATAGCTTGTTACTGTACGAGTTCTCACAGCATCATGTCATTATTGAGTAGTATGATTTACCATATCATAGTATCAATTCATCACATTATTCTATCGTTATCATATTAGTATCATATTATCATCACGTTCTGTCATCATAACGTATTATTATAATGTTATTATTATAGCTTGTTATTGTACAAGTATGAGTTCTCACTGTGTAGTATGATTTACCATATCACAGCATCAATTCATCACATCATTCTATCGTTATCATATTAGTATCATATTATTATCACGTTCTGTCATCATAACGTACTATTATAATATTATTATTATAGCTTGTGATTGTACAAGTATGAGTTCTCACTGTGTAATATGATTTACCATATCATAGCATCAATTCATCACATCATTGTATCGTTATCATACTAGTATCATATTATCATCACGTTCTGTCAACATAACGTACTATTATAATATTATTATTACAGCTTGTTATTGTAAAAGTATGAGTTTTCACTGTGTAGTATGATTTACCATATCATAGCATCAATGCATCACGTCATTGTATCGTTATCATATTAGTATCATATTATCATCATGTTCTGTCAACATAATGTATTATTATAATGTTATTATTATAGCTTGTGATTGTACAAGTATGAGTTCTCACTGTGTAGTATGATTTACCATATCATAGCATCAATTCATCACATCATTGTATCGTTATCATACTAGTATCATATTATCATCACATCCTGTCATCATAATGCATTATCATAACATCATTATTATAACTTGTTATTATACAAGGATAACCTGTTGTAATATCTTTGTACAGTTACAATATATTATCATATTATCATAACATATTAACATAACATAAATTTATCATATCATTGCATCATCATAATATATAGTCACTAGCCATCAAATTATCATAATGTATCATAGTATCAACTTATCATCTATTTATATCATCATACTACAGTCATATTATCATCATATTGTGTTATCATAACTCATTATCATATCATCAGAAAAATGATGAAAAGCAGCAAAATTTACAAAAATATCACAAATTACAAACCATCACAGATTATTACAAATTATTATTTGTAGAGTCCCAAATTATAATATCTTAATATTTACAATAATTTTAAATTATTTGCTTTATTTTAATGACATTATTAATTACAATTTACATCATAGTATTTGCAATTCAATTTATACTGAATTTATTTCGAAATTCACCTGACAATATTTATTTCAATTTAATGATACTATTAATTACTATTTGTATGATCAAATGCGCAATATAAATTGTGTTACATTTATTTTCAAATTCAAATTACATTAATTCATATTTATTTATTTTAATTTAATGACACTATTAATTACAATTTATATGCTCACATTTGCAATATAAATTGTCTTAAATTTATTACCAAATTCAATTTACAAAAATGTACAATTATTTGGTTTAATTTAACGAAATTATTAATTACTATTTATATGATCACATGTGCAATATAAATTGTGTTACATTTATTTTCAAATTCAAATTACAATAATTCATATTTATTTATTTTAATTTAATGACACTATTAATTACAATTTATATGCTCACATTTGCAATATAAATTGTCTTAAATTTATTACCAAATTCAATTTACAAAAATGTACAATTATTTGGTTTAATTTAATAAAATTATTAATTACAATTTATATGCTCACATTTGCAATATAAATTGTATTAAATTTATTACCAAATTCAATTTACAAAAATGTACAATTATTTGGTTTAATTTAACGAAATTATTAATTACTATTTATATGGTCACATTTGCAAAATAAATTGTATTAAATTTATTAGACAATTCAATTTTAAAAAATGTATAATTATTTGCTTTAATTTAATAAAATTATTAATTACAATTTATATTGTGACATTTACGATATTAAGATTGCATTAAACTTATTAGAAAATTCAATATACAAAAACTAACAATAATTTGGTTTAATTTAACGAAATTATTAATTGCAATTTATATGCTCACATTTGCAATATAAATTGTATTAAATTTATTACCAAATTCAATTTTAAAAAATGTATAATTATTTGGTTTAATTTAATGAAATTATTAATTACAATTTATATAGTGACATTTACGATATAAATTGCATTAAATTTATTACCAAATTCAATTTACAAAAATGTACAATAATTTGGTTTAATTTAACGAAATTATTAATTACAATTTATATCTTCACATTTGCAATATAAATTGTATTAAATTTATTAGAAAATTCAATTTTAAAAAGTGTATAATTATTTGCTTTAATTTAACGAAATTATTAATTACAATTTATATAGTGACATTTACGATATAAATTATATTAAATTTATTATCAAATCCGATTTACAACAATTACAATTTATTTCTTCAATTTACCCATCGTATTAACATTGTCATGTCCGCGGTTCAAACTGCATTACACCAGAAGCACTTCACCGTTTTCAAATAATTCCGTCATTTAGTGAATTTTTCGAGGACCACAAATTCGCTCGAATTTCACCACATCTCTATGAAAGAGTACTTCACTGTAATTTCAGGTCGGGTTAAATTACCCCGAAAATTCGAAACACGTAACTGGCGATATAACGAATTCAATAAAGAATCCCAGCCACTTTTCTGCTAATAAAATCGCGGAATATTAAAGAGATCTAATAGCCATTAAAAGGGAATCGAGATTATAACAAGCGTTTAAGTCTTTTAATGGCGGACGCCAGTGTGAAAATATGGGTCACGCGTACCACTACGTATTATGCTTTAAAGCGAAATATGATATCATGATCGAATAATGGAGTAATCGCATTAAAACCTCGATTCGCTTTTTAAGCCCGCGTGGATTCTACGTTCTTCGAATTTATTATTACCCTTTCGTTGTTTTTCGATCTTTTAGGCGGATTATAAGCTCAATTTTTTTATTTGTGTACTTTAAGCACTTCGGATATAGGTTTAATAGGTATTATAGGCGAATGATTAATTGGGGTATTTCGTGCTTGTTGTTGCCGGAATTTTAGGGGAGGTGCTTGTCTGATAATGGTGCACGCAAATTTTATTAATTCGTGAGATTACAAGTTCGCAGATTTTTGTGTATGCGGATTTTCGAATTTTCAGAATTCGAATTTAACAAATTCCCAATTTCCCACTTTTTCACTTTTCCACTTTCCCAATATTCCAATTTGCCAATTGTGAAATTTCCCAATTTTCCTAATTTCCACATTTCCAATTTTCCCAATTTCCCATTTTCTCAATTTCCCACTTTTACAATTTAGCAATCTTCCAATTTGGACTCTTGCAATTCTGGAATTTACTAATATTCCAATTTTTCATTTTCCCATTTTCCCAATTTCCCATTTTCTCATTTTCCCAATTTTCCAATTTAGCAATCTTCCAACTCAGAATCTTGTAATTTTGGAATTTACCAATATTCCAATTTTTCATTTTCCCATTTTCCCAATTTCCCATTTTCTCACCTTCCCATTTTCTCAATTACCCATTTTCCCAATTTCCCATTTTCTCCATTTCCTAATTTTCCAATTTAGCAATCCTCCAACTTGGAATCTTGCAATTCTGGAATTTACCAATATTCCAAATTTTCATTTTCCCATTTTCTCAATTTTTCAATTTCCCAATTTTCGAATTTACCAATCTTTCAATTTGCAATCTTGCAATTCTGGAATTTACCAATATTCCAATTTTTCATTTTCCCTATTTCCCCAATTTTCCACTTTTCCCATTTTCTCATTTTCCTATTTCCTAATTTCCTAATTTCCTAATTTCCTAATTTCCTAATTTCCTAATTTCCTAATTTCCTAATTTCCTAATTTCCTAATTTCCAAATTTCTAGACTCTTAAATTCCAAAGAGAAAATTTTAAAGTTAAAAAACACAAAATTCTCAAAGTACAAACAGTATAACAAACTATAAAACACAATTCGTCACCAAATTTTATGGTTCATGCAATAATTGCGAGACTATAAAAATCTTGAAAATATTTGGAGTTCTCAAAGATATTCCGAAGATATTCTTCGTGGAGTGACAGAATTACAAATCGAAAGAACGGCTGAAATTAAAAATTGCGATCGAATGCATGTTTCATGGAATTTTCCATCCGTGGTGCTTCTCAAACGGAACGATTCGCATACATTTGTCTTCAAAGGAACGATTGAAATGAAATTTTCCTCCAGAGACATCTCTCGTTCGCGAAAAGTTTGCAGAGAATAGTCTCTAATTTAGTCTTAACGTATCTGCTGGAAGAATGAAGATAAGTAACGATCTTCCTTCCAATTTTTGTTGATTCGGGTGTACTTTGAGTATTATAGTATGCAGATATTATTATATATTCAAAAAGTATAGCAAACATACATATAATGTATAATACACCATGTACGGTATACAATTTGTATATGTACAATTTGCAATGTACAATATGTTATGCATGTATTATATATTGTATAAAATATGGTACATAATATATTATAGAACATACAATATGCAATACGTAATATATTTATAGTATACATTGTGTAATATACAATAATATACAATATAATATAATGTAATATACAATATAATATGAGTACAATACGTGTACAATACGTACATTGCAATTTTATTGTCAGAAATAGTTGATTTTATTGTACAACACGTTTTGTGACTCTACCTACGTTTGAATTTGCCGCGCGTATCAAGCAACATGGCGGCGCTCACTGTTCGTGCAAGATATCTCAGTTAACATTGGTTAGACAAGAATTATTTCGATGTTATCAATAATTTTAGTGTCTAAACTTTGGTAGGATATGTTTATACAGATGTTACAATGATTATTACAGCGAAAATACTGCTAAAATACAATAAAATAACTATTTAACTTGCTTTTTAGAATCTTACGAGCACCACGAGACGCAAACAATATGGCGGACATTGAAAACTGCGATGTTAATGGCGATAATTTTTATGTTATCAATAATTTTAGTGTCTAAATTTTATTGGAACATCTTTTACAAATATCTTAACAATTTTTACAGTAAAAATAACGTTAATAATCGGTGAAATAACTGCTTAACCTACATTTTACGAATTTTCGAGCGCCACGAAAGAAAAGTAACATGGCTGAAATGAAATACTACATTCCTTGCAAGAATTTTGAATTGTTACAAGTTTATTAATAATGCAATTGTTCAAACCTTGATATACCATCTTGCATAAAATATTCTAACAATTTTTACATTAAAAATAACGTTAATAATCTATGAAATAACTACTTAACCTACATTTTACGAATTTTCGGGCGCCACGAAAGAAAAACAACATGGCTGAAACGAAATACTACATTACTTGCAAGAATTTTGAATTGTTACAAGTTTACTAATAATGCAATTGTTCAAACCTTGATATACCATCTTGCATAAAATATTCTAACAATTTTTACATTAAAAATAACGTTAATAATCTATGAAATAACTACTTAACCTACATTTTACGAATTTTCGGGCGCCACGAAAGAAAAACAACATGGCTGAAACGAAATACTACATTACTTGCAAGAATTTTGAATTGTTACAAGTTTACTAATAATGCAATTGTTCAAACCTTGATATACCATCTTGCATAAAATATTCTAACAATTTTTACATTAAAAATAACGTTAATAATCTATGAAATAACTACTTAACCTACATTTTACGAATTTTCGGGCGCCACGAAAGAAAAACAACATGGCTGAAACGAAATACTACATTACTTGCAAGAATTTTGAATTGTTACAAGTTTACTAATAATGCAATTGTTCAAACCTTGATATACCATCTTGCATAAAATATTCTAACAATTTTTACATTAAAAATAACGTTAATAATCTATGAAATAACTACTTAACCTACATTTTACGAATTTTCGGGCGCCACGAAAGAAAAACAACATGGCTGAAACGAAATACTACATTACTTGCAAGAATTTTGAATTGTTACAAGTTTACTAATAATGCAATTGTTCAAACCTTGATATACCATCTTGCATAAAATATTCTAACAATTTTTACATTAAAAATAACGTTAATAATCTATGAAATAACTACTTAACCTACATTTTACGAATTTTCGGGCGCCACGAAAGAAAAACAACATGGCTGAAACGAAATACTACATTACTTGCAAGAATTTTGAATTGTTACAAGTTTACTAATAATGCAATTGTTCAAACCTTGATATACCATCTTGCATAAAATATTCTAACAATTTTTACATTAAAAATAACGTTAATAATCTATGAAATAACTACTTAACCTACATTTTACGAATTTTCGGGCGCCACGAAAGAAAAACAACATGGCTGAAACGAAATACTACATTACTTGCAAGAATTTTGAATTGTTACAAGTTTACTAATAATGCAATTGTTCAAACCTTGATATACCATCTTGCATAAAATATTCTAACAATTTTTACATTAAAAATAACGTTAATAATCTATGAAATAACTACTTAACCTACATTTTACGAATTTTCGGGCGCCACGAAAGAAAAACAACATGGCTGAAACGAAATACTACATTACTTGCAAGAATTTTGAATTGTTACAAGTTTACTAATAATGCAATTGTTCAAACCTTGATATACCATCTTGCATAAAATATTCTAACAATTTTTACATTAAAAATAACGTTAATAATCTATGAAATAACTACTTAACCTACATTTTACGAATTTTCGGGCGCCACGAAAGAAAAACAACATGGCTGAAACGAAATACTACATTACTTGTAACAATTTTGATTTGTTACAAGTTTATTAATAATGCAATTGTTTAAACCTTGACATACTATCTTGCACAAGCTATTATAACAATTTTTACACTAAAAATACCACTAACGACCTACATTATAACTACTTAACCTCCAACAGCCACAAAGCGGAAACACGTCCGAAATTAAAAATGGCGATCGAATGTATATTTCATGAAACTTTTCGCTTCCCAAACGGTTCGCATTCGTCTTCAAAGGAACAATTGAAAAGAAATTTTTCTCCAGAGATACCTCGCGAGTGAAGAATAGTCTCCAATTTAGTCTCAGCATCCGCAAGAACAAAGGTACTAAATTTTTTGTTTGATCCAATATAATCGGAATTAACTTCGTTGTGTATCCTGTTTTATCGCACCCTTTTCAATTCACCTCACCACGGAAGAATCATAGATTCAATTAAGCGAATTAGGTTAGGTGGATGTTCATTCGAGTGGCTTTCGGAAAGATAAAAAAGTTTTAATTGGGCTAAAAATTTTTTAATTATTCGCCGATTGTGCCATTATCGAAATTCAGGTGATTATGAAAATTCCTTTTTATTGGAAGATTGTGTTATTTATTTTTATTAATTTTTTAGCTATGTTACAGACGATTGACTCCGAAATTTTTAACGTACGGTTACATCACGGAATTTTTTAATAAAAGCAGTTGGAAAATAATTAAGTGGTAGAGGGAAATTTGCTCTTCCATTTGATTCCACGAATTCGGTTTATAAAATAGAGATTAAACTAGTTTTCGCTTGTAGTTGAAACACTGTTAAAAATGAACTCGCATGGAAGTATTAACAGAACACAGAGTTATTACATTTTTTTAAGGCTAATCTTGTATGGAATAATAAAAAACTTTGTACAAGCTTCTGAAGAGGTTTTGCTGCTAATTAAAAGTTCATACTATTGTATTACAAATTTCAAGTGTATCAAATTTTAATTGAAGTTTTGATGTCTTAACTTGATGTAAAATCCTGCTTTTCGCTTTAAAATGATTTGGTACTTGGTACTCATAACCTCAAAACTGTTCCTCGAAGGTTTTTCATAATTACTAGAAAATTTCACAGGAAAAAAGTTTAGAGTGACTTTATCGAGTGACTTCAGACACTAAATACTGGAAGCGTTCTTCAGAAAAGATCCTTGTAAAACCTTACTAAATGCTTCACTTATCTTAAAACGTCAACCATTCTGTTTAAAAACAATATAGACCACTAAAATAGCAAACAAGCACAGTATTCAAGGACCATAAATCTATCGCGAATTACCTTAACCTCACTTTCCTGCTCGTGAAATATGAAAAACAAAATGGCTTCTAACCTCTGCTTTCAGAGAGGCTATTCTAAGAGTTCGTTATGGGAAATCGAAGAAACGAAAACATTGGGAAGTGTGCTTTACTTACATAAAACTTCGATCGTGGTTGACTCTTTCATGGGTTTCAGATCCTCGGAACGCGTGACCGAGTTTTCGGCGTAACACTTGAACGTTCTTCCATTGTCGTATTCTGTGGCCGTAAAGGCTAGGTAACTTATGGTTTCTGACGTGCCGTCCTCCTGTGAACAAACGTCAAGTACACATTAAATCGTATATTGTAAAATTTATAATAATAAACGAATATCAATAATTGATGAATGAACACTGATCTGAATTAACGCTAGGATTACGAAGACCATGTTCTAAAGAAGACATGAAATATGAAAATTATAAATGTGGCAGTTTGATAATTTGATAACTTGATAATTACAACCTAATCTAGACGCCAACCTACCTGGACGCTAACCTAACCTAGATGTTAACCAACCTACCTGGACGTTAACCTAACCTAGATGGATGCCAAAAGCTTATAGTCTACCAGGTGCCAGAATGAGTGCATTTCAAACTTCGAGCTACCGTAAACATACAGGTGGAACAAGAGACGCAGAGATTTTAAAGTCCAAACGATTAAACCTGTCCGAAACTATCGAAAACGATACCGAACACGATTATCGTTGATTTCACGACGACCGACGTCGATGACGACCAAGTATTGTCGTCGACGATGAGTTATAGAGCTTCAACGTGCTTCCAGTCGATCTATGTGTGAAAAATTATCGAAACGATACCAAACGGTTTTTTATCGATTCGACGATCGACGTCGACGGGTTCCTGTCGCCGCCAAAATCTATACGGCAAATTTAGGCTGTCTCACGAGTCTACCCTCGAAATTTCAAGTCGGAGGACGCAAAATG
>NW_003797103.1:814014-826703 GCF_000220905.1 Megachile rotundata
CGATTCATTTTATTATATTTGTTACTGTGATTCGTATGAATATCAGGTCGTATTAAACTCTGTGAGGTTATATTTATCGATCGGTCATTTATCGAGCGGCTATTGTACTTCTAAGTAATTGTTACAAAATATTAAAGACAATACAATAAAATTAGCATACAGAATTATCGAAATTTGTTACTGTGATTCGTATGAATATTAGGTTTTAGTAAACTTTGTTAGGATATATTTATCGATCGGTCATTTATCGAGCGGCTATTGTACTTCTAAGTAGTTTTTACAAAATATCAGAGACAATACAATGAAATTAGCATACAGAATGATCGAAATTTGTTACTGTGATTCGTATGAATATTAGGTTTAGGAAACTTTGTTAGAATATATTTATCGATCGGTCATTTATCGAGCGGCTATTGTACTTCTAAGTAATTGTTACAAAATATTAAAGACAATACAATGAAATTTGCATACAGAAATTATCGAAGTTTGTTACTGTGATTCCTATGAATATTAGGTTTTCGTAAACTTTGTTAGGATATATTTATCGATCGGTCATTTATCGAGCGGAAATTGTACTTCTAAGTAATTTTTACAAAATATCAGAGACAATACAATGAAATTGGCATACAGAATTATCGAAATTTGTTACTGTGATTCGTATGAATATTAGGTTTTAGTAAACTTTGTTAGGTTATATTTATCGATCGGTCATTTATCGAGCGGCAATTGTACTTTTAAGTAATTACAAAATATCAAAGACTAATAATACAATAAAATTAACATATAGACGAAGAATATTTCTACATTTAACATTTAATTTCTCCACTATAATCATTACATCTAACATTTAATTTTTATTACGATTACTACCAGTAAGCGGCTACTTATCAAGCGGTTATTTACCAAGTAAGTTTAAACAGTTACAAAACACTAAACACAGTGAATTAATAAATTAAACTATATTAATTTATAAATTGTTATAATACTTCCAATCAAAAATATAAAATATCTACATCTCTTCATGTTTTACCCAAAACTATTTAATAAACCACATTCGCGAATCACCGATACCTAATTACTGCTATCAATATCCAAAAAATTCGCTCCAGAACTTTATTAAAATCGATTATCCCGTAAAATGGCGTTCGAAGCGGGGGAATAAAGTTATCTGTTTCCAATTAGATGTTTTCAATAATATCGACTTTCGCTTCGGGCTAACTCCGATGGCGGTTTATATTAACAAATGAAGTTTCGGCATCCATCGTGCTAAACACGTTCAAACTCGAACGCGCAAAAATCATGGTACCTTAAAGGGCAACAAATCGCGCAACGAGCAATAAACGCGTTCATATTTCTTCGAGATTCATTTTGATATCGCGCTGGCAACGAAGAAACGAAAGCAGTGTATGGTGTTTTTTTCTCTGTCCGTATTTCTGTTTGTTTTTGACGAATGTCGAGCTGGAAACAAAAGGCCGGCAGAAAGGGGAAAAATGCCAGAGTGGCCGTGCAATCTGCGTACACAGCGTTCGTGAAACCATCACTTTAATTATTTCGGCTCTCCTTTTTTTTTGCACGTCACGTTTCGGTTGTTCCGCGATCCGCTCGTCACGGGCAGTACACGCTCTTTGCTGGAAATACGCGCGACAATTTTATGCGATTTGAATATTCTACCGATCACTGCTTTCGTTAATTCGTGAATTCTTTATGGACGGGTGTCTTCTTGTCGCGAGTACTGAAATGGAATGCAATTTGACAGATTTGGGTTAAGAGTATTAAGTACACTTTTTAATATACTTTGTATTAAGGTACGAAGAGCATAATATTCTGGGACGGTGTTTCATAATTTTTAATTGCGTTAAGCATTTTTAATAATCTTTGTGAAATGCGAAAAGTCATATACATGAAATGATCAACGCTATATTATGTCCTATGTCTCTGAATACTGATATGTATGAACATATATGGACATGTTGAATGTTCTAAATGTTGATATTCTTATATCCTATGTCTCTAGATAATAATATCCCTACGTTACATACTTGTAGACACTGATATTCCTATGTCTTATGTCTTAGAACACATATTTCCATGTATCATATCATCAAATGTTGATACTCCCCTGTCCTCTGTCACTAGATACTGATATTCCTATGTCCAATGTCTTTAAACACCGATAATCCCATATTCCATATCTCGGAATGTCGATATCTCTATATCCAGTGTCTCTAAATATTGATATTCCGTTGTTCCATAATGCTGATGTTGTCCCATGCCTCCAGATATTGATACTCCTATATTCCATGCTTCTAAGCGTTGATATTCCTACACCCTATATTCTAATACGCTAATAATCCTATGTCCTATATCTCTAAATACTGATACTCCTATAACCACGTTCGTAAGTACTGTTATCCCCATGTCCTAAGTCTCAAAAGACTGATATTCCTGTGGCACGTGTCTGTAAGTGTTGATATTCCTACCCCTATGTCATTAAATGCTGACATTCCTTTCTCTTATGTCCTTAGATGCTGACATTCCTATCCCCTGTGCCATTGGATGTTGACATTTCTATCCCATATGTCATTGGATGCTGACATTCCTACTTCCTGTGTCATTAGATGCTGACATTCCTATCCCCTATGTCATTAGATGCTGACATTCCTACTTCCTGTGTCATTAGATGCTGACATTCCTATCTCCTACGTCATTGGATGCTGACATTCCTCTGTCATACACTCTTAGATACTGATATTCTTATGTCCTATATGCTGAAACACCGATATTCCTAAGTCCCATGTACTCAGGTGCTGATATTCCTCTGCCCTATGTCCTAGACACTAATACTTCCACATCCCACGTCTTTAGATGCTGACATTCATCTATCATACACCTCTAGGCACTGATATGCTTATGTCCTATGTGCTGAGACACTGACATTCTTATATCCCATGCACCTAGATGCTGATATTCCACTGTTATATGTCTTTAGACCAAGATACTCTTGTGCTTCCTGCACCTAAATGCTGATATTCCTCTGCAGTATGACGTTACATATTGATATGCCTATGTCATATGTTTTGAGACACTGACATTCCTTTGTCCCTCATACCCAGATACTGATATTCCTTTGTCCTATGTCTCTAAGTCACTGATACCCCTATGTCCCACAACTGTAGATGCTGACATTCCTCTATCGTGTGGTCCTAGATGCTGACATTCCTCTATCATGTGGTCCTAGATGCTGACATTCCTCTATCATGTGGTCCTAGATGCTGACATTCCTCTATTGTGTGGTCCTAAATGCTGACATTCCTCTATCTTACACAACCTCAGATGCTTCTATGTCCACGTCCCATGTTCCTAGATTTATCTATCCCTGTATCCCACGTCCCCAGATGCTGCTGCCCATGTGTCCCATGTCCCTAGATGCTATCATTCATGCGTCCCATGTCTCTAAGTACTTCTATTCCTATGTCCCATGACCCTAGATGTTGTTACCCATGTGTCCCATGTTCCTAGATGCTGCTACCCATGTGTTCCATGTCTCTAAATGCTTCTATGCCTATATCCCACGTCACTAAATGCTCCTGTTCCAGTGTCCCACATCCCTACATCCTCCCATCCTTCTATCCCATATTCTCAGATGCTTCTATCCCCTCACCCCACGTCTCCAGATGCTACTATCCCTGTGTCCATGTTCCTAGATGCTGCTGTGTCTGTGTCCCATGTCCCTAGACGCTTGGGTGCATGTGTCCCATGTCTCTAAATGCTTCCATTCCTATGTCCCATGTCCCCATATACTGCTATCCCTGTGTCCCATCTCCCTTATATACTACTACCCATACGTCCCATATCCCTAGATGCTTCTACACCTATATCCCACGTCACTAACTGCTTCTGTCCCAGTGTCCCACATCCCTACATCCTCCTATCCTTCCATCTTTCCATCCCATATCCTCAGACGCTTCCTCCCTCGATAGCTGTACCTTTGTATCCCACGTCCCTAGGTGCTACTATCCCTGTGTCCTATGTTCCTAACTGCTTCTGTCCCAGTGTCCCACGTCCCTAGGTGCTATTATCCCTGTGTCCTATGTTCCTAACTGCTTTTGTCCCAGTGTCCCACGTCCCTAGGTGCTATTATCCCTGTGTCCTATGTTCCTAACTACTTCTGTCCTAGTGTCCTATGTTCCTAGATGCTTGGGTGCCTGTGTCCCATGTCTCTAAATGCTTCCATTCCTATGTCCCATGTCCCCATATACTGCTATCCCTGTGTCCCATCTCCCTTATATACTACTACCCATACGTCCCATATCCCTAGATGCTTCTACACCTATATCCCATGTCACTAACTGCTTCTGTCCAAGTGTCCCACATCCCTACATCCTCCTATCCTTCCATCTTTCCATCCCATATCCTCAGACGCTTCCTCCCTCATCCAACGTCCCCACATAGTCCCTTCCTATACACATCCCAGACGCTGATATTCGTCCGATATGCGGCCGACCAAGTGTGAACAGCGTGATGTGTAGACAAAAAGATGGAGTGGACAGATCGGAAAGCTGTCGAGGCGATTCCACTTAATCTCGCGTTCGACCACGACGCGTGTTTGCATTGGCGAGCATTCATGGCATGTAATTACTTGGCTCTATGTAAATTCTGTCTGTTGCCGCGTACACACTGCCGTGCCATTCGATCGTTACGTCATTCGTGCCATAATCAGGTACTCGGTAAACAATGCTAATTATGATACCGCGACGCGTGAAATGGCAAACGCGAGAAACACAAATCTATAATCGTGATAATGCGACTCACGTCCTGGCCGGGACGATTAACCACTCGTTAAATACGAATGTCACGTGAGTCACCGACGGATGCCAACGGGAAACGAAATTTCTATTTACCTGCGGTCGGTATGGCAAACTTGTGAACTGTGGCTTCATCTTCGGAATTATTTTAGGTATGTAATTCATGATATCAATTTTGAAGCAAATCATCGAGTACTAAAATCATGTACAACGTAAACCAACTTCGTTTCAATTCAATATTTTCAAAATACAAAGAAAACCACATGCAGTAATTACTCGCAGCAATTGCCTAGAATTTTTGTGGCTGCAGCGAAAGGGATCCAATTAAACGTTATCGATAACAATTCACATCGCCCACAATAAATAATAGTTTCCGGAAAAGTTCGAACACTGAGGTACATCAATTGTTTAAAAGAAGTATAAAATTAGACTACGATCAATAATGTATTTAAATGATGAAATAATTGGGATTTTAAGAGCCATTTTTCTGCCGATTCAAAATGGCGCTAAGTGGCCTAAATAGCAAGGATTTGTTTGGACAGAAGGAAACTCGGTAGAATTTCTACCTCGGAATCTCGACTTCGCATTGAAAATTCAGAAGTCAATTACCCGTGGTTGTAGCAAGAATGAAGTTGAAGACGTGGCCAAATATGGTAATCGGATTTTTTATTCGACGATTTAAGTAGGAGTTGTAGTTGGATGTAGATGTCGTCATCATGGAGTTATAATGGCGGCATTTATGGAATATGTGGGACGTGGATGTTGGCGTTCTTTAACTCCTTGCTACGTAATGTCACATTTTGAGGCACTTTGCAGTTTGAATATGATAATGTGGCGTTCTTTCGAAAATTATGATGGTTACAATCTTGATAACCTAACCTAACCGACAGTTAAAATCCTGACAGTTAAAATCGTTAGCCCTAAATTAAAACGAACTACAATCTCAATAATCAATAATCCCGACAGCCTAAATTATAATAAACTAAAATCCTGAAAAACTAAAATCAAGACAGATAAAATCCCGACAGCTAAAATCCGGACAACTTATAATTCTTACAATTAAAATTCGGACTACTTATTATCCTGACATCTAAAATTTTGTCAACCCAAAATCAAGACAAACTATAGCGCCAACAATAGAAAATTCTGACAGACCGAAATTCTGATAAACTAAAATCCTGACAGCTAAAATGCTGATAACTTAAAATCTTGACAAATTAAAATACTGACAACAAAAAATTCCAACAATCTAAAATCCTGACAAATTAGAATTTTAATATTCTAAAATCTTGACCACCTAAAGTTCCGATAACCTGACATCCTCACAGCTAAAATCCTGACAATCTAAAATCTTGACAGTTAAAATCCTAACAAACTAGAATCCCGCAAACAAAAATTCCAACAATGTAAAATTCTGAAGAACTAATTTTCTAATGTCTTAAAATTTTGACCACTCAAAGTCCTGATAATGTAACATCCGGACAGCTAAAATCCCGATAATGTAACATCCCGACAGCTAAAATCCCGATAACCTAAAATCATGACAAACTAAAATCCCGCAACCCAAAATTCCAATAATCTAAAATTCTGACGAACTAAAATCCCAATAACTTAAAATCTTGGCAGCCAAAATCCCGACAACTTAAAGTCCTGCTAGCTAAAATCCCGCAGTCTAAAATCCTGACAGCTATAATCCCGCTATCCAAAATTCCAATAATCTAAAATCCTGACAAACTAAAACACTAATAACCTAAAATCTGTGCAGCCAAAATCCCGACAACTAAATCCTTGCTAGCTAAAGTCCCGCAGTCTAAACTCCTGACAGCTATAATCCCGCTATTCAAAATTCCAATAATCTAAAATCCTGACAAACTAAAACACTAATAACCTAAAATCTGTGCAGCCAAAATCCCGACAACTAAATCCTTGCTAGCTAAAGTCCCGCAGTCTAAACTCCTGACAGCTATAATCCCGCTATTCAAAATTCCAATAATCTAAAATCCTGACAAACTAAAACACTAATAACCTAAAATCTGTGCAGCCAAAATCCCGACAACTAAATCCTTGCTAGCTAAAGTCCCGCAGTCTAAACTCCTGACAGCTATAATCCCGCTATTCAAAATTCCAATAATCTAAAATCCTGACAAACTAAAACACCAATAACCTAAAATCTTGCCAGCCAAAATTCCGACAATCTAAAATCCTGCTAGCTAAAGTGCCGCAGTCTAAAATCCTGACAGCTATAATCCCACTATTCAAAATTCCGATAATCTAAAATTCTGATAAACTAAAATCCCAATAACCTAAAATTTTTGCAGCCAAAATCCCGACAACTAAATCCTTGCTAGCTAAAGTCCCGCAGTCTAAACTCCTGACAGCTATAATCCCGCTATTCAAAATTCCAATAATCTAAAATCCTGACAAACTAAAACACTAATAACCTAAAATCTGTGCAGCCAAAATCCCGACAACTAAATCCTTGTCAGCTAAAGTCCCGCAGTCTAAACTCCTGACAGCTATAATCCCGCTATTCAAAATTCCAATAATCTAAAATCCTGACAAACTAAAACACCAATAACCTAAAATCTTGCCAGCCAAAATTCCGACAATCTAAAATCCTGCTAGCTAAAGTGCCGCAGTCTAAAATCCTGACAGCTATAATCCCACTATTCAAAATTCCGATAATCTAAAATTCTGATAAACTAAAATCCCAATAACCTAAAATTTTTGCAGCCAAAATCCCGACAACTAAATCCTTGCTAGCTAAAGTCCCGCAGTCTAAACTCCTGACAGCTATAATCCCGCTATCTAAAATTCCAATAATCTAAAATTCTGACAAACTAAAATCTCAATAATCTAAAATTTTTTCAGCCAAAATCCAGATAACTAAATCCTTGCCAGCTAAAGTCCCGCAGTCTAAAATCCTGACAACTAAAATCCCGCTATCCAAAATTCCAATAATCTAAAATCCTGACAAACTAAAACACTAATAACCTAAAATCTGTGCAGCCAAAATCCCGACAACTAAATCCTTGCTAGCTAAAGTCCCGCAGTCTAAACTCCTGCAGCTATAATCCCGCTATCCAACATCTCTTACCAGTACAAAGTATATGTCATAAAGCAAATCCTCTCAAACTTTGAGCTCAAAAATTTCAATCTAATTTCAATCTAATTGTAAATTGATTCACAGAAGGTAAAGTAATCTACAACAAATATTATCGATTTGCTTAATTCCTACAGGAGAATTAAAACAAGTGTAAGAAGAAAGCAGTGAAAATTCATGGGATGATTCGATGCGTTCACGCTTTTTCGTTATATTCCTTCCGCGAATCGTGCGATGTTTGAAAGCTTCGTTTTAGTGTAAACGCGTTAACTCTCGAGCAATCAACTATCAATCGTTCGTACGATGTACTTGTCGCGTATGAAAAAGTGATTTCACAGATGAATAAAGTGTTTCGGGCTTGTCGTATCGGAAAATCATTTTACGTCATTTCGCTCGGCGAGGCTGTGATATCGTGTGTACCCTTGGGCGCAATTCGGACATCGCTTGAATTACGATAGAAATGAAAGCACAATACTTTTCCATTACTTGCAATCAATTTTAGGAATTAAATACGTATACTTGAAATTTTCAAGTAAGTTTATTTGCGGAAGGATAAATATTTCAATTGAAAATTTGTGAGGTTTTGAAATTTCTGATATTTTTAATTTTTATATTTTTAAGTTTGGAAGTTTTCGAATTTCCAAGAATTCAATTTTTCAATTTTTCACTTTTTCAATTATTCAATTTTCCAATTTTTCACTTTTCCAACTTTCCAATTTTTCAATTTTCCACTTTTTCACTTTTTCACTTTTTCACTTTTTCAATTATTCAATTATTCAATTTTCCAATTTTTCACTTTTTCAATTATTCAATTTTCCAATTTTCCACTTTTCCAATTTTCCAATTTTTCACTTTTCCCATTTTCCAATTTTCCAATTTTTCACTTTTTCACTTTTCCAATTATTCAATTATTCAATTTTCCAATTTTTCAATTGCTTCATTTTTCCATATTTCCATTTTTCTATTTTTCCATTGTTCAGTTATTCAATTTTTCAGTTATCCCATTTTACAATTATTTAGTTATTCAACTGTTCAATTATTCAATTATTCAAGTATTCAAGTATATAATTATTCAATTATTCAATTCTTCGATTCTTCGATTCTCTGTTTCTTCAATTCTTCATTATTCAATTTTTCAATTATAGAATTATCCAATTACTCTTTTTTTCAATTGTTCAAATACCCGAGTATCCATGTATTTATAGTCACAGTTACTCAATTGTGCAAGTATTTAAGTTTTCAAGTTTTAAATTATTCTAGACCTCCATATATACCAGATTCTGAACATACCATGTTTAGGCTGTATCTCCTAAATTGAACATCGTTAATAATCATGTTGCATCATGTTGCATTAATAACGAAATATTGTTGTCACATACAATGAAGTGAAATATAGAAAATTCTAATCACAAAATAGAACATATATGTACGTTTATAGAGTCGTTTACAGGAATGACCAATTGAATTAATACGAAATTTGCGCAAAGCGTATTTGAATAATTCCTCCCTCGCTCCAAGTGTTGCCAACTACGGATTGTGTTTATTCAGCGGGCGAAGTTGTTTATTGCTGGTGAACTCGCTGCAAGAGACATCAAGTCGGCTTGCGAAGCGAGCACGCCGCTGTGTTACTTAAAATATGTTCGAACTGATGTCCAACTACGTAAACGCGACTTTAGAAACTACCGGCTTAATGAAAAACGAAGTTTGGAAAACCGAGATCCCGGAGAAACGGTGTCGAAGGCCTTCGAAACTATTGCCACGGATTTAACGATTCAACGAACGAAATTCGAATTAACATAAACAAGGCTAACGTCTAAATGCGTGCCAGAACTATAGACTCAAGTTAGGGGTTTCTCCCTAGGGGAAATGGTATCAAATTATAATTCGGGAGGAAATTATGTTGGGAGAAGCGCATGGATGTTCGTAGGTGTTATCGTTAATGTTATCTTACAGAATGTGTTCACTTGCTCTACCGTCTTATCAAGACTTAATTATGTATTCATTTTTATTTGTTTAATAATAATTTGTGGGATAATTAGCTAATTTGTTGAAACAATGTTGAACTAATTTGTTAAGCAAATGTTTAAATAATTTGTTAAGATCTAATGTTATTAAATATTTAGTATCAAATTGGTAATTACTTTATTAATTTATTGAAGGGTATTTTTATAATCTTAGATACTCTTGGTATATTGCCATATTCGTTTTGTTAATTGAGTGAATTCTTTTTTAACCTATTATTTTTCCATGTACTGTATTGTACTGTATCGTAACGTGTTAACGAAGAGAATATACTCTCGTTATATTGCATATTACGTTTTGTTGATTATGTCACTCTTCTTTTACCGTGTACTTGCTATTTTTCTTTCTAATAAACTTGATAACGAAGGAAATAAAGAATTTCACACACTCTCGTTATATTGCATATTTCGTTTTGTTGATTGACTCCGATTTCTTTTACCGCGTACTTACTACTTTTCCTTGTAATGAATGTGTTAACGTAGAAAATACAAGATTTAGTACACTCTTGTTATATCGCCGTTTCTCATTTTGTCGATCGAGTGATTTCTCCTGCACCGTGTCCTTACTTTCCGTTATAGCGAACTTAGTAACGGAAAGAATAGAGGATTTAACACACTCTTGTTATATCGCCGTTTTGTATTTTGTTGATTGAGTGATTTCTCCTGCAGCGTGACCTTACTTTACGTTGTAACGAACTTACTAATGCAGAAAATAAAGGATTTAACAAACTCTCGCGTTATATCGCCGTTTCTCATTTTGTCGATCGAGTGATTTCTCCTGCACCGTGTCCTTATTTTTCGTTATAGAAAACTTATTAACGGAGAGAATAAAGGATTTAACACACTCTCGTTATATCGCCGTTTCTCATTTTATTGACTGAGTGATTTCTCCTGCACCGTAACCTTACTTTACGTTATAGCGAACTTAGTAATGCAGAAAATAAAGGATTTAGCACACTCTCGTTATATCGCCGTTTCTCATTTTGTCGATCGAGTGATTTCTCCTGCACCGTGTCCTTATTTTTCGTTATAGAAAACTTATTAACGGAGAGAATAAAGGATTTAACACACTCTCGTTATATCGCCGTTTCTCATTTTGTCGATCGAGTGATTTCTCCTGCACCGTGTCCTTATTTTTCGTTATAGAAAACTTATTAACGGAGAGAATAAAGGATTTAACACACTCTCGTTATATCGCCGTTTCTCATTTTATTGACTGAGTGATTTCTCCTGCACCGTAACCTTACTTTACGTTATAGCGAACTTAGTAATGCAGAAAATAAAGGATTTAGCACACTCTCGTTATATCGCCGTTTCTCATTTTGTCGATCGAGTGATTTCTCCTGCACCGTGTCCTTATTTTTCGTTATAGAAAACTTATTAACGGAGAGAATAAAGGATTTAACACACTCTCGTTATATCGCCGTTTCTCATTTTGTCGATCGAGTGATTTCTCCTGCACCGTGTCCTTATTTTCCGTTATAGCAAACTTACTAACGAAGAAAATAAAGGATTTAACACACTCTCCTTATATTGCATTTTCATTCTGTCAACTGCCTTAACGTTCCCTTACCATGTATTCACTATTTCACCACATAATCAATAATATAATAAAGAATAGTGCCAACAGAATAAAGAATCCAACACTCTAATTATATTACCAAATACCAAAGAGGACAACGAATCTAACATACTGCCATGTTTCGTTTTCTCGACTAAATTTTCCTTTACCAACTTCCTCGTAACAAGCACGTTAACAAAGAGAATAAAGGATCTCTCGTTATATCGCCATGTTTTTCAAGTCAGCTCAATTCTCTTTCACCCTGTCCCTACTACTTCACGTAGCGAACTTGTTAACGAGGAGAATAAAAGATCAAGCATCGATCTTGCCGCATTAATTTTGCAACAGCGTGCTATTTCAAAAGCGATACTCACGTTCTCTTGCACTTTCGTCTCGAACATCTCGAATCTGTCGTTGCTCTCGTTCAAGTACTCGGTGCCATTTTGCCAGGTGACATTTGCTGCTGGCCTGGCTGCTCTGACGGTACATTGTAGGAGAATTTTCGTTCCTTGCACCACGTGACCTACTACCCCGTTTAGATCCATCTTCAGTGGACGGACTGCAAAGAATATCAATGACAAATTATTGCAAGGTCGACTAGACAAATTGGAAGTTATTAGATTGCTATATATATGGACAGGGAGAAGTACAGGATAAAATATGCACGTTGGGTATGTAGTCATGTGGCCATGTATAGAGAGTATGGATTTGTATTGTTAGAAATATGGAAGTTGGAAAATTTGAAAATTTAGGATGCAAGGTAAATTTCTGTATTCTCAAATTAACATCTCAAATTTCCATATTCTCAAATTTTCATATTCTCAAATATCCATCCTCTCAAATTTCCACCCTCTCAAGTTTCCACATTCTCAAATTTCAATCTTCTCAAGTTTCCACCCTCTCAAATTTCCGCCTTCTCAAGTTTCTATCTTCTCAAATTTCCACCCTCTCAAATTTCCACCTTCTCAAGTTTCCACCTTCTCAAATTTCCACTCTCAAATTTCCATTCTCTCAAATTTCCACCTTCTCAAATTTCAACCTTCTCAAGTTTCCACCTTCTCAAGTTTTCACCCTCTCAAGTTTCCACCCTCTCAAATTTCCACCTTCTGAAGTTTCCACCTTCTCAGATTTCCACTCTCTCAAATTTCCACTCTCTCAAATTTCCACCTTCTCAAGTTTCCACCTTCTCAAATTTCCAC
>NW_003797103.1:832437-847962 GCF_000220905.1 Megachile rotundata
GTAGTAATCCAGCGTGTGGATATCCAACGCGTAGTAATCCAGCGCGTGGATATTCAACGGGTAGTAGTCCAACGCGTAGTAATGCAACGCGTCGCAATTCTAAGCGTAGGAATCTAACGCGTGGTAATCTAACGCGTAGTTAACCAACGCGTAGTTATCCAACGCGTAATAATCCTCGCGCTCTGATTGGTCCGTGTTTTTCCCTAATAATTCAAAAACGGAGCTTCAAACCCCATTTTCGCAAATTGAAATCTTATTCAGAATCACGTCAGCTACCCCTCACTTCAGGACCTACACTAATTGTGAGACACCCTGTATCCATGTAAGAGAAAACCTTAAGCGATTAAAACTCCATAGCAAATCCCACAGAGTCGATCGAATACCGTCGGTTATTAAAAACAGTTTTAAAAGCGTACCCAAAGGGAGTCTCGATCAATGGCGAAGAGATGCAAATAAAAGAATGATAACCACGAGACGAAATCGTTTTTCAAAGCGAGTGTACCTCTATCGTTCTTTGCGAAAACCACTTTCGCTTTCCTCAATTATTCGCAGGAAATCGTATTACCTCAACGGAGAAATTTCTCCATTATTCCTCGAAACCGCACAAGTCACAGAGCCGATAAACCGTTTCGCGACGATTCTGTGCGCGTTCATGAGCCCAGAAGGTTTGAAAAGCGACTCGTTAAAAATACGAGTAAGGACGAGGGAAAAAATGGATTCCTTGTTTCTTTTTTTCTCGTTGCTTTCCGGTTTCTTGCGTCGGAGACGCACGGAGATGGAGGACGCAAATGCAATTCCCGATATTAGATTCCTTGTTCGCTATTCTGAATCGACTTTAGTTTTTCTTACCGTGTTTATCGCTGCGGAATTTTCACCGGAGATTTCGCGAGCGCTCGATAAGTACCCGCTTTGGGGGCTCTGGAGGCGGATCGAGCGACTTACGTTCTTTCTTGTTATTTCTTGTCTTTCTTTACAATAATCTGTTATAAAATGTTATAATGACTTTTTATTATTTGTAATAATACAGTAAAACAAAATATTTATATCAATAAATAATAATTGACAGTTTCTTAAAAAATATAAATAATAATTACTAACCTGACCCATTTCATGAACCAGTTAGTTATCAAGTTAGAACATTTATTACAAGTTAGTCTATGACTGTCTATTTAAAAAAGAGTGTGGTTATTAAATAAATAATATAATTTTATTACAAAGTTTTACTTATTTTTTTTTATTTAGACCATTTTCAAAGTCTTTATTATAGTTTACTTAATTTACAATAAAATTAAGAATTTCCCATTTGAGAACATAATAAGTATTAAATTATGTATAAAATGTAAGACAAGTCGTAAAATAAAGGTTACGAGTAATTAGAAAGAGAAAATATTTTAAGGTAAATGAAGATTGAAATAACAAATGAAAATCATGAAATAAATTAATATATTTTGAATGAATTTTTCTTTAAAAAACAATGCAACCAAATTTTAAATATGAATACATTTATCTCTTAAATGTCTATTAAAACTTCAAAACACTAAAAAAGAAATGATTAATGTTATATACGCTTGTTAGTACATTTGCCAACGTGTGTATGTCAAGCGTTCATTTATCGAGCGGTCACCCCTCGAAAGAAGATAAAAAGCAGTAAGATCATTTCGTTTCGAGGATCCTCGCACGTGAACTTTTTAATGTTCTTTTCGGCTCAGGAAACGACTAAGTATCTCGATGGACTGACCGGAAATTGAGCTTGTGGCTAAGAGGAAAAAAGGAACCGATTGAGGAACAGTTCGTTTCAGAAAACGTCTCGGTAGCTACAGAAATGAATGGATCCTTTGCTATTATCGGTTTTCTGTTTGTAGTACGATAACTGGGGATTTTTCTGAAGACGTTCTTAAATGGATATTTTTGTTTTTCGTTGTTGTTTGGGGGGTGGGGTTTGTTTTGTGTGATAGGGTGTTGAAGGTTTGAGTTTTGGAATTTGCAGATTTGAGAGATTTGGAAATTTGAGAGTTTTGGAGTTTAGAGATTAGAGAGACTTTTGGGAGAATTTTGGAAATTTGTGAGTTTTGGAATTTAGAAATTTAGAGATTTGAGAGATTTGGAAACTTGGGAGTTTTTGAATTTAGAGACTAAAGAGACTTTTGGGAGAATTTTGGAAATTTGAGAGATTTGGAATTTAGAAATTTGGAGATTTGAGAGATTTGGAGATTTGAGAAATTTGGAGATTTGAGAAATTTGGAATTTGAGAGATTTGGAATTTAAGAGATTTGGAATTTGGAAATTTGGAGATTTGCGAGTTTTGGAATTTGAGAGATTTGGAATTTGGAAATTTGGAGATTTGAGAGTTTGGAATTTGAGAGATTTGGAATATGGGAGATATGGAATTTGAGAGATTTGGAATATGGGAGATTTGGAATTTGAGAGATTTGGAATTTGGAAATTTGGAGATTTGAGAATTTTGGAATTTGAGAGTTTTGGAATTTGAGAAATTTGGCATTTGAGAGATTTGGAATTTGGGAGATTTGGAATTTGGAAATTTGGAAATTTGAGAGTTTTGGAATTTGAGAGATTTGGAATATGGGAGATTTGGAATTTGGAAATTTGGAGATTTGAGAGTTTTAGAATTTGGAGATTTGGAATATGGGAGATTTGGAATTTGAGAGATTTGGAATTTGGAAATTTGGAAATTTGAGAGTTTGGAATTTGAGAGATTTGGAATATGGGAGATTTGGAATTTGAGAGATTTGGAATTTGGAAATTTGGAGATTTGAGAGTTTTAGAATTTGAGAGTTTTGGAATTTGAGAGATTTGGAATTTGAGATTTGGAATTTGAGAGATTTGGAATATGGGAGATTTGGAATTTGAGAGATTTGGAATTTGGAAATTTGGAGATTTGAGAGTTTTAGAATTTGAGAGTTTTGGAATTTGAGAGATTTGGAATTTGGAAATTTGGAAATTTGGGAGTTTTCCAATTTGGAGATTTGGGAGTTTTTGAATTTAGGGATTTGAGAATTTTGGAATTGGGAGACTTGAGAGTTTTGCTACTTGAAAATTTTTAAATTTAGAAGAGAAGATAGAGATTTATGAACTTAGGAATGCAAGGAAAAAGGCAATATGGCGTCATTCGCAAAGCGCGCGAAATTCAAACCGAGTAACTCCCACTTCACGTATTTACCACATTCCCAAAGACAGAATTTTTCCAAAAATTATTAAACTTGACAAACATATCTCCACAAATGCATTCCACACGATATCCACAAAAAGTAACCCAATTTCCATTTCCCCCACAAATTCTATCATTCCCATTTTCTTCACCTCTTCCCTACTTTCCCATTTCATAAAAGTTATCCATTACAAAAGCACCTAAAATAAAATTTTACACCTCAAAGTCGTAATAATAAATTACTGAGCGACAGGTTCCGTAAACGTTCATTTTACAATCAACGAAAAGATTCGAATTTCAACGGATCCGTAACACCGACGAAAACAAACAGAGACACTTTGAAATACGAGAGAACGTTTTAAGCGGAACGAGAGGAAAGGTAGTAATCGACGTCTCTGTAAAATCGGTGAAAAAGCGTGCAGCGAACCGTGCGCATTCCTAACCCCGAAACTTCGCTCTTTTCCAATATCAGAGAGGAATGGCCGCGAATAAATCGATTAAGTAAGCCGCTTTTAACGACTTGCCGTGGATTTAAAGTTGAATCGTTGCTAGCGGTCCCGGCGTATCTGCGAAAGTCTCACGGTTGGCGCAGCTGCCGTGAAAAGTCAGGTCTTGAAGCTGTCGGGTTCGCCGACGAAAAAGTCTCGACCGAAAGACACACCTGCAGGAGTTTGCAGACACGCTACCTCTTACGGCAAACAAGAGCTGGAAATCGCATCCCTGCCAGGCTCAGACTTGAAAACTCCGCTCGATTCGACTGCTAACTCGGAAGCCTTCTGGCACTGCTAAAAAATTTCGACGTCCAAGAAAAAAGGCTGTGGGATAATTGATTGGGGAACAAACAATTCTAGGAGAAGCGAATCGATTGTAGAGGCACTGCTTCGGATGGCTTCAAGTTTGGATATTTTCGTTAGTGGAAAATGGGATTGTCACAATTTGTTCGCAAGCTTAAGTAAACAATATGTCGGAAAAGTGACGGAACTTTTTAAATTCAAGGAAAAGTAGCGCCATCTATTCAAATAATATGTTAACCTCTTATTTTGTCGAGCAACGCCGCCATTTTGTCGCGTAACGCCGCCATTTTGTCGCGCAACGCCGCCATTTTGTCGCGTGACGCCGCCATTTTGTCGCGCAACGCCGCCATATTGTTCATCGACGTCCCAGCTAGAAATGTCTCTGTATAATAATAGTGCTATCTATTAAAATATGTTATCTGAAAACAGTATTGTAAATACGTAAACTATACTTAAGTCGTTTTGAATTTCCCGCGCGTCGCGAACGACTCCATATTTTACTTTAATAGCTGCACTTTTTCCTTTAATTGCTGTACTTCTTTAAAGAGTAGGAATGCAAGAGAAGATATTAGGCAAGGAAACTACTTTTTAGAGAGATACACAGTCTATTTAAGTATTGAAGATAAAAGAATAGACGGGGTTGCGATGTCGACGCTGTATTTCAGAGCGCGCATGCGCGTAGCGTGCTAAAATGGCGGACGTTTCTCTAAGATGAGCGTCGTTTCTTGCACCACTGAAAATATTTTAAGAATCTAAGGAAATATTAGCATCTTGATTGTATTAAAAATCGTTGAAATATTGAATTTAATCAATTAGAATTACTAAAAATTGTCCATTAAAGAAAATAGAGCTCCTTAAAAGAAATGAAACTTTCCTAGACTCTAAAACTTGCACAAATTTCCTAGAATCCGAAGAGTCCCTAGAAACCTAGAGTATAATAGATTGCGGCCATTGGTGAAGCAAATTAGCGATCGAAATTATCCGCTGTTCCCGCCATTTTTGTCGCGATGAATTCACCGAAGTATTAAAAGAAAGTGGTCGTTATCGACACGTTTGCGGTGTGGATAATAACGGTGGATCCTTTCATTGAATTCTGAATAAAAATGGTCATTATTTCAGTGCGATTAAAGCCACGGAAGGGAATGGAAACCGATTCAACCCCGTTGCGCTTAGTAATCTTGAGTAATTTATGGGCAATCGCGGCTTTATAAATGCAACCGTGGATAGGATATGAAAACTACGCTGTACTGCGGGATGTTTCGTAAATTCCTTGTAAAGAGGGACCAACGTGTAATAACTAGATTTACCTGTGTTAAGTCCTGAGATTTGGATACAATTTTAGGTAAATAAAATCAAATATGTTAGTCTATCGATTTTAAGTGGTTTTTTAATAGGGAAGGCGTCGATTCACTGAATCAACTATGCGGAGGAATAAATTTTTATTAATTTTGTTATTTATGAATGTGAACGTACTAAAATGGTATAGTAGGACTAGAATTATGTCACTCTATCGATTCTAAGCGTTTTTTGAATAGATTGTCAGTTATCGATTCACCGAACCGACTATGCGGAAGAATAAATTTTTATTAATTTTGTTATTTATGAATCTGAACGGACTAAAACGGTATAGTAAGGTTAAAAATGCGTTACTCTGTCGATTCTAAGCGTTTTTTGAATATGTTGTCAGTCATCGATTCACCGAACCGACTATGCGGAAGAACAAATTTTCGTTAGTTTTGTCATTTGTGAGTTCTAACGTGTCAAAACGGTATAGTAGGACTAGAAATACGTTACTCTGTCGATTCTAAGCGTTTCTTGAACAGGTTGTCAGTCATCGATTCACCGAACCGACTATGCGGAAGAATAAATTTTTATTAATTTTGTTATTTATGAATCTGAACGGACTAAAACGGTATAGTAAGGTTAAAAATGCGTTACTCTGTCGATTCTAAGCGTTTTTTGAATATGTTGTCAGTCATCGATTCACCGAACCGACTATGCGGAAGAATAAATTTTTATTAATTTTGTTATTTATGAATCTGAACGTACTAAAACGGTATAGTAAGACTAGAAATACGTTACTCTGTCGATTCTAAGCGTTTTTTGAATATGTTGTCAGTCATCGATTCATCAAACCGACTATGCAGAAGCAATTAATGTATTAATTCTTTTAATCTTAATTTTTAAACCTCAGAAGGTGTCAGTGGGAGCTACATAACCTGAAAAATGAACGAAGAGGAAGATTTTGATCTTGTTTGCAAATATAATTTATGCAAAACTGCCCTTTATTGTTCAACTATAAATGAAGTACAATTTTGAAATTCAAAAAATGTTCTTTTCATGCAAAAATAGTTTTCACAATACAAATAGAAGTAGAATGCAATTTTGATCTTCAGGATTTCTTCAATTTTTCTGTCCTCAAAAATCTCCCAAAAATTTCAGAAGTGCTATAAAAAATTAAATTCTAAAAACCTTCTTTCTCTTCAAAAATAATTTTTGACCTACAATTGCAAACAGAATGCAATCTCTATCCAAAAAGAACGTCAGTCCTGAATTTTAATTCCTGAAAGATGAAACCAGTTTGTAGAAGCTTGAGAACCACTGAAATAAACTATTCACTGTTTCCACTAATATTTTATCCGGCTTCGTTGTTCCCATTGGCAGGGAATTCGTTGAAAATAGAACGAAAAATAAAAATAAAATCGTCGGTATCACGCTTCTCGTTTCATTAGTTGAAAAATAACGGGAGCTTGTTACCTGTTGGACTATCAATAAATTGCACACTCTCGGGGTAAACCAGGTAGCACAGGATTCGATCGTGCAAATTTAAAGGGTATTAGCAAGTGAACAAAGCGTTCGACTGATTTTCTGTGATTTTTCATTCACGATATGTGGGTCGTGTACGTCGCGAGAGTATTAATTTTTATTTGTAATTGATGTACACCCTGGTCGGTGTATTTGTAAGCAGATTAACGAAGTTTATGGAAACGCACGTTTTTGCGAGAGTGGATTAAACGGACGTGTTAACATTTTTCGATACGGCAATTTTCTATAATGACTCGGTTTTCTGGCGATCTCATTTTCGGGTTCGTTAATTCTTTCGAGGATTTTTTATTTGCATGATTTTGGGATGATTGTATTTTCTGCATTTTGCAATTTTTTAGTTTGTTACTTTCTGGGTTTGTGGAGGATTCAGTTTTTGCATTTTTAAGGGATTTAAGTTTTCAATGTGGCAAGTTTTCGATTGTTCAATATTTCAATTTCCCAAATTTTCAAATTTTCCATTTTTCGATTTTTCAATTTTTCAATTCTTCCATTTTTCAATTTTTCAATTTTTCAATATGGCAATTTTTCGATTGTTCAATTTTTCAAATTTTCAATTTCTCAATTTTTCAATTTTTCAAATTTTCAATTTCTCAATTTGTCAATTTTGCAAGTTTTCAATTTCTTAATTATTCCATTCTTCCATTTTTCAATTTTGCAAGTTTTCTATCTTTTCAATTTTTTAATTTTGCAAATTTTCAACTTTTTCATTTCTTCAATTTTGCAAGATTTCAATTTTTCAACTTCAGAATTTTTCAATTCTTCAACTTCCCAATTCTTCAATTCTTCAATTCTAATATTCAACTAGTTTACGGTTCATCAATTCTTCAATTTGTCAACTCTTCAATCATTGAATTCTCTAATTCTTCAATTCTGCACATTTTCAATTTTCTACTTCGTCCATTATTCAGTTCTTCAATTCTTCAAGTCTTCAATTCTTCAGTTCTTCAATTCGTCAGTTCTTCGATCCTCTACTTCGTCAGTTATTGAATTATTCAATTCTCCTATTCTTCATTTCTCTAATTCGTCAATTATTGAATTCTTCAATTCTTCAGTTCCTCATATGTTCAATTAATCAATCAATCAATCGATTCTACATTGTTCAATTAATCAATTATTCAGTTATTCAATTATTCAATTACTCGATTATTCAATTAACCAATTATTCAATTATTCAATTATTCAGTTATTCAATTCTTCAATTCTTCAATTCTTCAATTCTTCAATTCTTCAATTCTTCAATTCTTCAATTCTTCAATTCTTCCTTTCTTCCTTTCTTCAATTCCCAAATTTTTCAAGTTGTCAATCCATCCATTACCCCATTTCTCAACTCCTATTCTTTTACCTCTCAGGAGCCCAATTTTTCAATTTTTTAAACGTAGTAATTAAAAGCTCAGATGAAGCATTGAAAATGGAGATGAAATATTATAAGTGAAGTTGAAAAAATGGAAGTGAAGCCAGGAAACTACGAGTGAAGATGGAGAATTAAAATTGAAGTTGGAAAATGAGAAATTAAGAGGAGTAATTAAAAGCGATGTTCAGAAATTAGGAGTGCGATTGAGAAATTCGCAGGCAAATTTAAAAGTTAAGTGAAGTAAAAAAATCAAGAATGAAGTTGTAAAATAAATACAAAAATATATCGGAGCAAAAGTTCAGCAATTCTTACGACGGAAACAACAAAGATTTCAAGAGAAATCTTTAACAAACTTTGTAACTTAAAACGGGAACTTCTTAAATCACCGTTTATAATTAAACTTGTTAAACGATGTCGGTTCATAATAAAACTTGAACGATGAAGATTTACAATAAAACTTATTAAACGTTTATAGACAACGAGTTTAATTGTTGAAAGCTTATCATTTTAAGAGATTGGTAACTGTTCGTATTCTTTCAGAAACGAATAACAAAACCGATGTTGCTCTCAGTGACAATTCGTGATTTCGCGGGACATTGAATTCGCCACATCAAAGTCTTTCATCAGCCAGTCTAGTCAGGATAATCCGTCGACATTTTGTAAAAGGAGAATTGCTTTTCTGAAATACGACAAACTCTCCAGCTCTTAGGATTCAAAGTTCTGACTTATTTGCCTTTAAGGCAGTCTCTGTCAAACGTTTCGTTTGTACCGGGAATAGCGCGCCGAAGTACGTGTACGGTTCTCGAAGAGAATAATTATCCCAGTCAAATTATTTACTCGTTAAACTTCTATGATCTCCAAGGATGTCTCTCTGTGGCGAGCAAATTATCTGGAGCGTGCAATCCAGGCCCGTAATTACGATATTAGGATTCTTTGATATCTGTTTGCACGTTTCAATTAGTTAATTGACATACTACAGTGGCCCTACCGTGTGCGGTGGACCTGCAAAATTGCCTAGCGAATGTGTATTTAAAATTTCGGGCTATAGTATACATGTAAATGAAACACGAGATACATAGATTCTAAACCATGTCTCTTATAACATCGACCTGAATTAACTCTGGGTTTACAAAGATCTTGTTCTAAAGAAGACATGAAATATGAAAATTATAAATGTGGCAGTTTGATAATTTGATAACTTAATAATTACAACCTAATCTATACGCCAACCTACCTGGACGCTAACCTAACCTAGATGCTAACCAACCTACCTGGACGTTAACCTAACCTAGATGGGTGCCAGAAGCTTATAGTCTACCAGGTGCAAGAATGAGTGCATTTCAAATTTCGAGCTACCGTAAACATACAGGTGGAACAAGAGACGCAGAGATTTTAAAGTCCAAACGATTAAACCTGTCCGAAACTATCGAAAACGATACCGAACACGATTATCGTTGATTTCACGACGACCGACGTCGATGACGACCAAGTATTGTCGTCGACGATGAGTTATAGAGCTTCAACGTGCTTCCAGTCGATCTATGTGTGAAAAATTATCGAAACGATACCAAACGGTTTTTTATCGATTCGACGATCGACGTCGACGGGTTCCTGTCGCCGCCAAAATCTATACGGCAAATTTAGGCTGTCTCACGACTCTACCCTCGAAATTTCAAGTCGGAGGACGCAAAATGACGGCCTGTAGACGAACAAACAGACAAATGCAGATCGAGTCTCAGGAGCATACGTTCAGCAAAAATGGCGGAGGAGAAATTTATAACCACGTGTGTGATATTAGCTTGGTATCTATAATTTTTTAATATAGTACTGATGTTTATTAGAACGCAACAGTATGTGGTAGTACAGCAGTACCTTAAAGTAGTGATTCATTTTATTATATTTGTTACTGTGATTTGTATGAATATCAGGTCGTATTAAACTCTGTGAGGTTATATTTATCGGTCGGTCACTTATCGAGCGGCTATTGTACTTCTAAGTAATTGTTACAAAATATCAAAGGCAGTACAATAAAATTTGCATACAGAAATTATCGAAATTTGTTACTGTGATTCGTGTGAATATTAGGTTTTACTAAACTTTGTTAGATTTATCGACCGGTTATTTATCGAGCGGCAATTGTACTTCTAAGCAATTTTTACAAAATATCAGAGACTAATAATACAATAAAATTAACATACAAACGAAGAATATTTCTACATTTAACATTTAATTTCTTTACTATAGTCATTATATCTAACATTTAACCTAACCTTGTAAGTTGAAGGCTATAAAATGGCCTTTGTAGATAAAGAGACAAATTCGAGTCACAAGTCGTTTGATAAATTATCGAAATTTGTTACTGTGATTCGTATGAATATCAGGTTGTATCAAACTTTGTTAGAATATATCGGTCGGTCATTTATCGAGCGGCAATTGTACTTCTAAGTAATTACAAAATATCAGAGACTAATAATACAATAAAATTAACATACAGATGAAGAATATTTCTACATTTAACATTTAATTTCTCTACTATAGTCATTACATCTAATATTTAACCTAACCTTGTAAGTTGAAGGCTATAAAATGGCCTTTGTAGATAAAGAGACAAATTCGAATCACAGGTCGTTTGATAAATTATCGAAATCTGTTACTGTGGTTCGTATGAATATCAGGTTGTATCAAACTTTGTTAGGTTATATTTATCAGTCGGTCATTTATCGAGCGGCTATTATACTTCTAATTGTTACAAAATATCAAAGACTAATACATTAAAATTAACATACAAACGAAGAATATTTCTATAATTAGCATTTAATTTCTCTAATATAATCATTATATCTAACATTTAATTTTTGTTACGATTACTAGCAGTATTCTCAAGTCAAGCGGCTACTTATCAAGCAGGTATTTACCTAGTAAGTATACGTATACGACAAAAACATCTAATACGAAAATTATTAGTAAAAACTCAGATATTTATTAATCTCTATTATTTTATTTATCCATTTCACAGAGCACTGAATTTGTTTCCAAGACGAAAACAAAATAAAATGGGAACAGCACAAAAATAAATAAACGAACAAAATGAATTGTTACTATAATAATTAAGGTTATTATATTATTTATATATTGTTAATGTCAAATAAACGTCATTTGGTAGTAATAACACATGATAACGCAGTTGAAGCTGACATGGATCCCGATAACTGACCTAAATCACACAGAGATTCGATATCTCCCCTCAGTAGTTGCGGCCTGATACAGATCAGACATCTCCTGCCTCGCTATACAGTGATCCGAACTTAATATTAGTCCTACGATCTATGCTATACAGATACTTGACATGACACGATATATTGCTTCAATGCTATCTGGTCGTTTATCGAAATTAAAGATGAGTATCTTTAATATAACCTTGTAACACCGTGCATCACCTTTCAAGTGAATGAATGTGAATTTTGATGGACGCCATTCGAAGAACTGTTAATTAAAGGATTGCTGGTGACTAGGGTGACGTGCAAGGAAATATTATACTAAAATTCTACAATTTTCAAATTACGAAACTCTCAACTTCCAAAATTCTCAAATTCCAAAATTCTCAAGTTCCAATACTCCCAAATTCTAAAACTGTCGAGTTCCAAAATTGTCAAGTTCTAATACTCTCAAATTCCAATACTCTCAAGTTTCAATACTCTGACGTTTCACAACTCTCAAGTTCCAATACTCTCAAGTTCCAATACTCTCAAGTCCCAAAACTCTAAGGTTCCAACACTCTCAAATTCCAACACTCCTAAGTTCCAATATTCTCAAGTTCCAATACTCTCAAGTTCCAATACCCTCAAGTTCCAAAACTCTCAAGTTCCAACACTCTCAAGTTCCAATACCCTTAAGTTCCAATACTCTCAAGTTCCAATACTTTCAAGTTCTAATACTCTCAAGTTCCAACACTCTCAAGTTTCGATACTCTCAAGTTCCAATACTTTCAAGTTCCAATACTCTCAAATCTCAAATCTCTCAAGTTCCAATACTCTCAAGTTCCAAAATTCTCAAGTTCCTACACTCTCAAGTTCCAATACTCTCAAGTTCCAATACTTTCAAGTTCCAATACTCTGAAGTTCCAATACTTTCAAGTTCCAATACTCTCAAGTTCCAAAACTCTCAAGTTCCAACACTCTCAAGTTCCAATACTCTCAAGTTCCAAAATTCTCAAGTTCCTACACTCTCAAGTTCCAATACTCTCAAGTTCCAACACTCTCAAGTTTCGATACTCTCAAGTTCCAATACTTTCAAGTTCCAATACTCTCAAGTTCCAATACTTTCAATTTCCAATACTCTCAAGTTCCAAAACTCTCAAGTTCCAATACTCTCATGTTCCAAAACTCTCAAGTTCCAACACTCTCAGGTTCCAATACTGTCAAGTTCCAATACTCTCAAGTTCCAATACTCTCAAGTTCCAAAACTCTCAAGTTCCAAAATTCTCGAGTTCCAAAATTCTCAAGTTCCAATACTCTCAAGTTCCAATACTCTCAAGTCCCAAAACTCACAAGTTCCAATACTCTCAAGTTCCAAAACTCTCAAGTTCCAAAACTCTCAAGTGCCAAAATTCTCAAATTCCAAATCTCTCAAATCCCAAATCTCTCAAAACTCTAACATTCTACTCTTCCCATCTCGACATCTCCCAATCCCTCAAAACTGCATCCTATTCAATAACCCCAACATCTCGCGATATATCGCCGCAACGCTGTCAGCTTCTTCCCCGAAATTAAAGATAAATATCTTCACCCTAAACCCGTAACATCGTGGGCCACCTTTGATGCACCAGATAAACGAATGAATGCAGAATTCTGATGAACGCAGAGCAACTATTAATTAAAGGATTACCAGACGACTAACATTTCATACAAGAAAACAGTACAGTAAACTCGGTGCTACGCGATATTACTTGATAAAGATAAATTAAAGAGAACCAACAGATACGGTGTTGTTGCACTATACTATTTGATAAAGATAAATTAAAGAGAACCTACAGGCTCCGTGTATTACGAGATGTTACGAGATAAAGATAAATTAAGGTGCATTCGGTTAACGAAAACAGCTGAAAGATACAAAGTGAATTGAATCGGGAGATAAGACTCCTTGCAGTATTCCTTGCAATTATTTCTTGAACTTTACGATAAATTTTGTGGAAGAAATTGTTTATTATTTATATTGTAATTGTGAAAATTGTTTTTTATATTATTTATGTTTCTTGGTAATTTTATTGCTATTATTTTATTTGTATTAATAAGGAATGTTTACTGTCTTGTTAGGAACATATTTATTTTTATTGTGAAAATTATTTAACAACAATTTTTATTTTTAACTTTTTAAAAATTTTATTTAAAATATTTTTATAGTTTTACTATTTAAATTTTAATATGTTTAAGTATTAATAAAAATTGTTTACTGTCTTCTTAGGAACACATCAATTTTTATTATAAAAATTATTTAATATCTTTTTATTTAACAGCAATTTTTATTTTTAACTTTTCAAAAATTTTATTTAAAGTATTTTTATATTTTTATTATTTAAATTTTAATATGTTTAAGTATTAATAAAAATTGTTTACTGTCTTCTTAGGAACACATCAATTTTTATTATAAAAATTATTTAATATCTTTTTATTTAACAGCAATTTTTATTTTTAACTTTTCAAAAATTTTATTTAAAGTATTTTTATATTTTTATTATTTAAATTTTAATATGTTTAAGTATTAATAAAAATTGTTTACTGTCTTCTTAGGAACACATCAATTTTTATTATAAAAATTATTTAATGTTCTTTATTTAAAAAATTTTTTAATTTTTAAAAATTTCATTAAAAAAAACCTTCTTTAAACTGGATTTCCTTTTAAATTTAATTTTAAAAATTCCAATATGTTTAACAAAGTCAATCAATGCACAAAATGAATAAAAACAATTTACGTGAAATTTTAACAAAAAATACAACGTGAAATACTAAAAAAAAAAACAAATATAAAATTCTAATAATTATTGTACAGAATAAAATTTGAAGTACAAAAAATAATTATTGCGTTGAATTCGATAAAAACACAGGAAGTTCTAAATGTGAGGCAGTGATTAAAAAACAGAGATAAAAATGTGGAGCAAAGGTTTGATTCACGCGAATTTTAACGACCATAGTTTTTACGGGCGAAGACTTTTTTAATGCCACGACCGAAATGATTTACGAGTAAAAGTAGCAAGATCATAATTTACCGAGGACTGATTCTCTTTGACTTCGTTTGTAATTCATAGATCATACTTAACTTCCGAAAACTTTCGACCAGAATTGATCGCGCGCCGGAACTCCCCGTACGGTTTGTATCTAAAAACATTAATCTTCGATGCGCCATTATCAGCGCGGGAACAGAAATTGTAATTTATAATTTAATCTTTTTGTTTCAACACCTTGTGCTTTGGAAAACATCTCTCTCGAATAATTTAATTAACGAAACTCCTCGAAACGTAAGAGTTTCAAGTTTCGAGAAGTCGAAACTTTTTTTTTTTTCTTGAAACTTTAGAGAGAAATTGAGCAATGGGTAGTGGAAGGTACTTTGCAATGTGGGAGAATATTTGATTTATATGTGAGGTTCATTTAGAATATTTGATGTGTGCTTAGTTGTGGTTGTCGTTTTTAAGGATACATATAGGATGCTTCAAAATTAGGGAAACATATGTATGTTACACATATGATGGTTCAAGATTAGGGACCACCGTACATGGTATATATGGTATATACGGTATACCACCATATATGGTATACTACATACATATATGGTGGATCAAAAGTAAAGATATATATGGTATATTACATACATATATGGTGGATCAAAATTAAAGATATATATGGTATATTACATATATGATGGTTCAAACTTCAAGGTGCATATCGTATGTTACATATAGCATAGTTCAAACTTGAGGATGCATATAGTAAGTTACATATAGGGCGGTTCAAACTTGAGAATGCATATAGCATGTTATACATATGATGGTTCAAAATTGGGGATACATGTAGTATGTTACATATATGGTGGTTCAAACTTGAGGATGCATATAGTATGTTACATATATGGTGGTTCAAACTTGAAGATGCATATGATATGTTACATATATGATGATTTAAAATTGAAGATGCATATAGTATGTTACATATATGGTGCTTCAAACTTGAAGATGCATATAGTATGTTACATATATAGTGCTTCAAACTTAAGGATGCATATAATATGTTACACATATGGTGGTTCAAAATTGAAGCTACCTGTAGTATGTTATATACATGGTACTTCAAAATTGAAAATACATATGGTATGTTACATATATGGTGGTTCAAACTTGA
>NW_003797103.1:848020-868797 GCF_000220905.1 Megachile rotundata
GTTCATATAGTATGTTACACATATGGTGGTTTAAACTTGAGGTTCACATAGTATGTTACACGTATGGTGGTTCAGAATTGAAGCTACCTCTAGTATGATACATATATGGTGATTCAAAATTGAAGACACATACAGTATGTTACATATATGGTGGTTCAAACTTGAAGATGCATATAATATGTTACATATATGGTGCTTCAAACTTGAAGATGCATATAGTATGTTACATATATGGTGCTTCAAACTTGAGGATGCATATAATATGTTACACATATGGTGGCTCAAAATTGAAGCTACCTGTAGTATGTTATATACATGGTACTTCAAAATTGAAAATACATATGGTATGTTACATATATGGTGGTTCAAACTTGAAGATACATATAGTATGTTACATGTATGATGGTTCAAAATTGAAGATACATATGGTATGTTATATATATGATGGTTCAAGCTTGAGGTTCATATAGTATGTTACACATATGGTGGTTTAAACTTGAGGTTCACATAGTATGTTACACGTATGGTGGTTCAAAATTGAAGCTACCTGTAGTATGATACATATATGGTGATTCAAAATTGAAGACACATACAGTATGTTACATATATGGTGGTTCAAACTTGAAGATACATATAGTATGTTACATGTATGATGGTTCAAAATTGAAGATACATATGGTATGTTATATATATGATGGTTCAAGCTTGAGGTTCATATAGTATGTTACACATATGGTGGTTCAAAATTGAAGCTACCTGTAGTATGATACATATATGGTGATTCAAAATTGAAGACACATATAGTATGTTACATATATGGTGGTTCAAACTTGAAGCTGCATATAATATGTTACACATATGGTGGCTCAAAATTAACGATACCAACAGTATGTTACATACATGGTGGTTCAAAATTGAGGACACATGTAGTGTATATAAAATTTTGTCCACCCTCCAAAAACTGTATTATTAATATTATAAATTTTACAAGTTTACGCAACGTAATATAAGTTTGTATTAAATATAATTGAACCGCAACCGTTTCACGAATATTAACTGTACACAGTGTTCGAAGAAAACCCGAAACTGCTACCGAGCAAAACCCGAGCTATGCAACAGTTGAATCAAATGGAAGTGGACGAAGGTTTCATAGAACCCGTTAAAAGATTATGTAAAAACAAATCCTACTTGTTACTCTGCAACTCGTACGGTCTGAGCATAGGTGTATTGAACGTGGTAGGAACGCTGTTGAATCAAATGTATCTCGCGCGTTTTGAGGTAAGCGGAAAACGTGGAAATTCATTTACAAACGATCGAAATTTCTAAATTTATTTAATATTAAACATTAGTGGGTGGTTCAACATTTTTTTTGCTCTCTAAAAATTTATGGTGTAAAAAGAATCCTCTCAAAGTTTCAGCTGAAATATTTCAATTTAGGTAGCTCGAAGCAAGTTTCGGTATATTGATTTTTTATCGTATCGACTTTTAATTGAAATTTAAGTGATTATTAAGTGATTTTATTTGTAACTTTTCACCAACCTTTTACATTGAAATTTTGAAGCTTCCTAATTAAAAATTTTAACCTAACAAAACAAATTCCCCAAATGAAAATTGAACAACTTCCAAATATTCTTAAATTTCCGAACCACAAATTTAATGATACAAATCCTTCATCTGTGTAACATCCCGCTTTAAAAGTTAACGTTTAATCAACTTGGTTTTAATAAATGCCACGTAAAAAATCAAAGAAACTTTTTCACCGCAACATAAAGTACAGTTTTACGAATAAAAAGTGTTTAAATCGTGGAAAAAATTTGGGAAATGTATTTAAATGTTTTTATTCTTTTTTGCAACCCCAGCACTGCACGAGATAATTTTTAAAAGTTTAATACGCCGTAATAAAATTTTAATATGCTGTTTTAACGTGATTCTCTTGAATAAAAATACGGGGACAAAATTTTAATATTTTCATTAAATAGAAGTGTAGCATATGTTAAACACTGTTGGTAATTTCAAATATTGATGGGGGCAAAAATTTGTAATTATAATAAATTTCTGTGCTGCAAAATTTGTGAAGTCTAGTTTGTAATAATTAATTTTCTGGGGGTCAGAAATTGTGGTGTTGGAATATTATAAATTTTCAAACTTCAAAATTCCTAAATTTCCAAATTCTCAAATTTCCATATTCTCAAATTTCCACCTTCTCAAATTTCCATCTTCTCAAATTTCCACCTTCTCAAATTTCCAACTTCTCAAATTTCCACCTTCTCAAATTTCCAACTTCTCAAATTTCCACCTTCTCAAATTTCCAACTTCTCAAATTTCCACCTTCTCAAATTTCCAACTTCTCAAATTTCCACCTTCTCAAATTTCCAACTTCTCAAATTTCCACCTTCTCAAATTTCCAACTTCTCAAATTTCCACCTTCTCAAATTTCCAACTTCTCAAATTTCCACCTTCTCAAATTTCCAACTTCTCAAATTTCCACCTTCTCAAATTTCCAACTTCTCAAATTTCCACCTTCTCAAATTTCCAACTTCTCAAATTTCCACCTTCTCAAATTTCCAACTTCTCAAATTTCCACCTTCTCAAATTCTCAAATTTCCACCTTCCACCCTCTCAAATTTCCACCCTCTCAAATTTCCACCCTCTCAAATTTCCACCCTCTCAAATTTCCACCCTCTCAAATTTCCACCCTCTCAAATTTCCACCCTCTCAAATTTCCACCCTCTCAAATTTCCACCCTCTCAAATTTCCACCCTCTCAAATTTCCACCCTCTCAAATTTCCACCCTCTCAAATTTCCACCCTCTCAAATTTCCACCCTCTCAAATTTCCACCCTCTCAAATTTCCACCCTCTCAAATTTCCACCCTCTCAAATTTCCACCCTCTCAAATTTCCACCCTCTCAAATTTCCACCCTCTCAAATTTCCACCCTCTCAAATTTCCACCCTCTCAAATTTCCACCCTCTCAAATTTCCACCCTCTCAAATTTCCACCCTCTCAAATTTCCACCCTCTCAAATTTCCACCCTCTCAAATTTCCACCCTCTCAAATTTCCACCCTCTCAAATTTCCACCCTCTCAAATTTCCACCCTCTCAAATTTCCACCCTCTCAAATTTCCACCCTCTCAAATTTCCACCCTCTCAAATTTCCACCCTCTCAAATTTCCATCTTCTCAAATTTCCATATTCTCAAACTCCCAAATTCTCCAATTCCCAAATTCCCAAACTCCCAATCTCTCAATTTCCCAAAACGCCATCTGCGCAAACACCTTCCTCCATTAACTCCTAACACCCCCCAAAAAACCAATCAATTCACCCTTTGATACTTCACCAGACCCCACTTTTATTTTCAATTAGTTTCCGACGTCTTCCTTTCAAGACTCCCCTTAAATGTTCCTATCTCAAATTACACTAGGTTAGGAAAAAAGGTTCTGTTTCGAGAGGAGTAGTTCAGTTTCAGAGAAGCAATCTACATCGTGAACGAAACAATGGCAGAAGAAGCGGCCGAACTGTTTTCTACCCCTTTAGAGACTTTTTCCCCTAACTCTCGAGAGGGTTTCGACAAGATGTCCAGATAAAGCTGGGAACTCGATCGCGAGGAGTTGAAGTTCGCCGGAATTATTTTAGTAGCCTCTATCGATCGAAATGTCGATAATGAGACGCTTATCGCTTCCAGTGATTCACTCTTCACTGACAATGTAAGTATTTTTGTAGTAAGACGTTTTTGTAAGACGGGAAACTATTAACGAATCAATACAGTGAAAGAGAACGCAAATATTTTGATAATAGAACGTTTCTATAGAAAGAAAAATTGGAGACAATTGCGAAAGAATGTGAATGTTACGGTTTATGAAACATGAAGTTGTGGATGAACATGAAATTGTATTTTTTTGTAAATATTTGGTGTAGAATACATTTGTGAACATATATGTATTATGTTTATTAATTTTGGACCGAAATAATAAATTAATTACTTAGAAATATTGTGAATACATAAACTATGTTTTGGTTCGTTTTGAATTTCCCGCGCATCGACCGCTAACGACGCCATATTGTTTCTTCCTCTAACTACGTATCTTCGTTACGTTCGAACTAATATAAAGTTTCTCGTGTTCTTTCTTCTATTTTTACCCCATCATTTATAATTTAATATTGTTCACATTTGTTCCATTTATATGAATTTAAAATTGTTAACATTTGTTCAATTCGCATAAATGTAAAATTATTAAAATTCGTTCCATTTACATGAATTTAAAATTGACAATATTTATTTCATATATATATATTTCTATAATAGCACCATAACCATTGATCGGATTTTAAAATTTTTCCCATTGAAGTTTACGACCGAGGAACATCACGTGATCCGAATAACTCCGAACAGTAACGGAGTAGACCGATATATCACTAGAGGTCCCCACACCATAAATCTTACTACCCCGCTGATTTTATACTCCGCCTAGACGTGTTCATGGCCGAAACAGAGCGAACTCGTGGCCCGATCCGAAATAACTTGGAATTAAATTAATTTAGAGTTTACTTACCGTGTACATCCAGCTTGACGTCGACGGTGAGGGGCTCGACGAGCGCTATGCTGTTGACTTTACACGTGAAAGTTGCATCCAGCTCGTCGCGTGTGATTTGCATCTGCAACAAACTGCTGCTGTTTCCAATCCCGTTGTCGCTGATCGTTGTTGAGCTGGTTGCTGAAACAAATGCATGTAAAAGCGTTTAGATGTGTTTTTAGGTTAACCTACTTTTTCATTATTTTATCGTGGGTGATCAATTTCGTGCGACCTTAGGCGCAAATAGGGGGTGTAGATTTGAGGATTAGATACACAAGATTAGATTATAGGAAACTGTGTAATTATATAGGAGACGATTTAGTTTGCTTATAGACCTCTTGAAAGGCCCTTGGTTTTATGTACTGTAGACGAACCAGGAGTTGGCGACCTGACTCAAGTGTTTGGACTATGGGCTCTGAATAGAAAAATAACCAGACGTATTTTCGGTGGTATCAGTCACATTTGAGTCTAAGAACAGGAAAAAACTAAAATTAACACGATCAAGTTTTCGTGACGCACCTTATGACGCAAGCTTAAATTAGCACGAGCCAGCAATTTCATGACGCACTCTATGACACAAACCAAAATTATCAAGATGGAGTCCTTACGACGCACCTTATGACGCACTTCCAAATTAACGTGATCGAGTTTTCGTGACGCACCTTATGACGTAAACCAAAATCAGCACGACCGAGTCATCATGACGCACCATTTGACGTAAACTAAAATTAGCACGAATAAGTCTTCGTGACACACCCTATGACGCAAAGAAAAATTAGGAAGATCGAGTCTTCATGACGCACCTCATGACGCAAACTAAAATTAGCACGATCGAGTCTTCATGACGCACTTCATGACGCAAACTAAAATTAGCACGATCGAATCTTCGTGACGCACTTCATGATGCATACCGAAATTACCATGATTACGTCTGACGCACCCTATGACGCAAAGAAAAATTAACATGATAGAGTCTCTGTGACGCACTATATGACACAAATCAAAATTAGCACGATGGAATCTTTGCGACGCACCTTATGACGCACTCTCAAACTAACACGATCGAGTCTTCATGATGTACTTCATGACGCAAACGAAAATTAGCACGATCGAATCTTCGTGACGCACTTCATGACGCAAACCAAAATCATCACGATCGAGTCTTCATGACGCACCTCATGACGCAAACCAAAATTAGCACGATCGCGTCTTCGTGACGCACCATATGACGCAAACCAAAATTAGCACGAGTCCGTCTTCGTGACGCACCATATGACGCAAACCAAAATTAGCACGATCGCGTCTTCGTGACGCACCATATGACGCAAACCAAAATTAGCACGATCGCGTCTTCGTGACGCACCATATGACGCAAACCAAAATTAGCACGATCGCGTCTTCGTGACGCACCATATGACGCAAACCAAAATTAGCACGATCGCGTCTTCGTGACGCACCATATGACGCAAACCAAAATTAGCACGATCGCGTCTTCGTGACGCACCATATGACGCAAACCAAAATTAGCACGATCGCGTCTTCGTGACGCACCATATGACGCAAACCAAAATTAGCACGATCGCGTCTTCGTGACGCACCATATGACGCAAACCAAAATTAGCACGAGTCCGGAATTTAATACCAATTACAATTTACACGATCAAGGATAAATTGAAAGTACACCTAACATTTCAACTTTCTTCACTCGTTTTAACATTGCAGTAATGATCACCGACACCCCATGACTTGACCCAGGTGTTTGGACTACGGCCCCAGTCAGAATAGAAAAATACCCACACGTATTTTCGGCGGTATCGGTCACAATTGAGTCAAAGAACAAGTCGGCAAACGTTTCGAGTGGTCGAACGTCAGAACGTCACATTGGACTGTTCAAATTGGGCGTCCCTTAAACCTGGCTTAGCCTACGCGCCAGGAACAGGATTGTCTACAGTACATACCGTAGTCGAGCCAGGAATTGGCGCGTGGGAGGCTGACCCAGGTGTTTGGAAGGACTACGGCCCCAATTGGTCAGAAGAGAAAAATGGACGCCTGGACTCACACGTATTTTCGGCGGTAGTGTTGGCTCTCGCAGTCGCCAATTAGGCGAAAAATGACAGGCAAGTCGAGAGATAGTGCGAATAGCAGTTGTTGTCATTCTTATTTGCCGATATGTCGAAACCGAGAGATAGTGCGAATAGCTGTAGTTATTGTCATTATTCTTATTTGCCGATATGTCTGGTAGCAGTGGGGATAATTCTTTTGGGTCTCACGCGTCAACTCCTGGGTTGGCTACAGTACCTCCTCTCCCCATAACTTCTACTGAAGCGGGAAATTTGAACATTTGATATCTTTTGCATTGTAAGAACATCAAATGACAAGATCTCAAGTCTCCAATATGTTGGAAAGTGCCTAACCACTTTGATGAGTGAGTCATTCGGATTTTGGTTACATGGTGTATTAAATACAAAACCCAATTTTTATGTACAATGTAAACGTGTATTAAGGCAAGGACACTACTGTCACATCACGTCATAGCACGTGACGAAGTAAGAATGTGAGCTGTGTATTTCCAGCGAGAAAAATGGCGCGTTCGCAGTGCACCTCGCGCCATTTCGAGTGTCTTGCGTGCCGTGCGTGTGAACGCTATTCTCATCGGAAATATGTAGCTCACGTCTTAGTTCGTCATGTGCTGTGACGTGACGTGACGTGAGTCCTGGCTTAACCCTTTCGATTATGAATTATTTATTCATGAGAAAATCATTTGTCGAATTATCAAATTTAGATACACAACATTTATATAACCAATAACCATTATGTGATCATAACTAACAGCCATATACACATGACCCAAAGGGTAAATTTGCATTTCGTTACAAAAAATAAAATGTAATTAGGTTTAAGAACTGAGATCAATGTTAATAATTTCACCTTGAAGCATAATAATTTAATAATAATTTTAACTTGAAAAGTATAGTAAATTGTAGAATACCTTCTAGTGGCTGGTCGTCTTTAAACCACTCGACCGTAGGCACAGGTTTCCCTTCGCCGCTCTCGCAGTACAAGGAAATCGTCGAACCTTCGTTTATAGGTCCTAAAGTGGCACCGGTGCTTAACGTGTTCTTCGTGTTCTCGTCGATGACACGTACGAACGGGGGTTGCACTGAAACAGAAACGAAAGGCGGTCAATTACGCGGCTAAAAAGTGCCTTTGATTCGGCCTACTATTGCCGTTTCTATTCACGGCGGACACGGTTGCTTACGTCGTGAACCTCAAGATAGGATCGCCGTTCCCGAAAGTTTCCTTCGTTCTTTATCGATTTATGCAACGCCTTATAACTGACCATTATTCTTATAAATAAGTAAATTTTAGAGACATGTGTTTAGGTTTTTATGAAGGTCATGGGAGATGTCTATTAAAGATGAAGGATTTGGAAATTGCAATCTATTCAATCAACAAACAGTTTTTAAAAAATATTCCAAGTATCAAATACTCAAACATAGAAAATTAGCTGAATATTTTCAGACATCATCCAAGTGTCCCAACTCCATCAAAATAATTTCCAGCTCGTCGAACACTAAATTCAAATTACTTATATTTAATCGTCGGAGTTACAGAAAGTTCCCTGATAGTAATACTTTCAGGACTCAGCGCGAATTTGCGATAGGAATTTGTAGCGAAAACAGTTGCTTGACATTCAGTGGTTCGCGACAAATTCAGTCGGGGCTAGTCAGTACGCTGGTTTAGTTTCCGGAAACGGCACTTGTACGCGTTGAAAAGTTTATCCGTAGTCGTTGTCGAGCTGCTCGCGAGAAAAGGTGGTTCAATTCCTTCCTCTCTGACGATTTCAAACCAGTTCCCTGTCTCCCTTTGCTCTTACAATGGAACTTCTCCGGCGGCGGGCTCGAATTAAAAACTGGATTCAAACGTCTCCGCGACGAGAAAACTCGGCGAGATATTAAATTCGAGAGAAAGAAAAAGAGGAGCGCTGGAAAGTGGTCTCCCGCGGTGAAAGAGGGATGAAGGGACACCCTGGTTTCTGGTATTATGATTTTCACTGGAAACTTTGCTACGCGATTTACTTTCTCGCCGACTTTCCAACGTGACACTAGTTAGACACGAGCGTCACCGACGTACCAGGTGTACTGGAAATTCTTCATTTTTTTTTAAAGAAATTTAAATTTGGGAAAATGGAAACTGTTTTAGTCGACGTCGCTAGCTATTCATTTTATGGGCTTCCTAATTGTTCACAGTTTGAGAGAAATCGAGACATCGATACCTTTGTAACTATACGTACATATGGACTCCATAACTGTACATAGGCATGGACTTCATAACTGTACATATACATAGACTTCATAACTGTGCATACGTATGAACTTCATAACTGCACACAGACAGGGACTCCATAACTGTGCATACGAATGGACTTCATAACTGTACATACGCATGGACTCCATAACTGCGCATACACATGTACTCCATAACTGCACATTATATGAACCCTATACAGTTTGCTAATTTAATACAAGTTTATGTACAGTATGAATTTTATAATAGAAATAGTAACAAATTTATACTGTTCATACTATTTGCTTATTCACAAAGAAGTACTCTTGGTGCACCGGTTAATAATTCTACCACCACCACTAGCTATGCCCTTCAAATTGTGCCCTCCCTAATTGTTCACATTTTGAGAGAAATCGAGCCATCGATACCTTCGTAACTGTTGTGTTCCTGTAAAAGTGAGCCATTGACAAGTGGTAGTCCGAAAGGGTCAAGTCTGGTATGGCGGGTAGGGCAAAACCAACCAAGCGCAGAAATTGTGCCTTTAACCGTTTTCGCAGTGTGTGATGCGGCGTCGTGTTGCAAAATCACTTTTCCGTGTCTTCTAGCCCAGTCTGGACTTTTCAATGCATGGTTCAAACTGATTATTCGTTGACGGTAGCGATGGGTATGAACTGTTTTCACATGGTTTCAAATTGTGTTCTCCCTAATTTATTGACGGTAATGATGGGTATGAATTGTTTTCACATGATTTCAAATTGTGTCCTCCCTAATTTGTTGACGGTAGTGATGGGTATGAACTGTTTTCACGCGGTTTCAAATTATGTCCTCCCTAATTCATAACGGTACATACGCATGGATTTCATAAATGTGCATACACATGTACTCAATAACTGTACATTATATGGATCGTATACAGTTTGCTAATTTAATACAAGTTTATTCATTATATAGTTAACAATATGATAACTTCATATGTGCGATTGGTAAGAAAATTCATTGTCTGTTCCTGGAGAATTTTATTGTACTGCAGATAATGAATGCATAGGAAATATATTACCGAAGGCGAAATCCAGTTTGTTATCGATTAATAGAAAATATATTAAAACGTTCAGTGTCCGTCGTTAATCAAATAGAATATCCTTCGCTTTGGCAGGGAACAATGGAGGGAATTAAAAGTGAATTTTAAAGACATTTTGTAGTAAAAGTAGAAAGTATAAACTATAAGTAACATTAGGTTATAACTAAAATTTAGAATTGAATATTAAAATCGAACGATGAAGTAAATATTGATATTATGTAGTGAAACTGAATATTGAAATTAGATATTGAAACTGGATATCGAAATTAGATGGTGAAACTGAATATTGAAATTATATACTGAAGCTAAACATTGAAATTAGATACTGAACGTTGGAATTCAAATTAATATGTTGAAAACTGAAATTGAAATTAAAATTGAAAGTTCGAAGTTATAATGAAATGCATTTTTATGAATTTTGATAAAAAAATAAGGAAATCCGTTAAAACCAAATAGCAGCATAATACATGTATCATACGTACAATAGAACACATAAGAAACGGTTAATGTTAAGTAGATACAAGCATAAGTGCGAATGCGTGTCTACAACGCTCGTCAATTATCTTCTAAAAGCAATTCTCCGTAAAAGTGCATACACACACACATATGTCTACAGCAGTTTATATTTATTGCGATGTGTGGCATGTTCTCTACGGGAGTACATTGAATGAAGTTTTTGACGATTATAATTTTTTCCAAAGTTACATATACTTTAACCTTGATAATTTACATCTTTCAAAAATTCACAAAATAATTTCCAAATGTTTCCAATATCGTATTAGTGCAAAGAGGTTCCGGTGCCTAAACTTGGCGTTGCCTTTTATTTACATGTAATGTACTTTTGTGGGATTTGTTAATACTCTAAAACGTGGTGAAGGCAAAGTGCGAATCAAAACATATGAAAACGATCGTTCAATTGAAACGGTGAGCGAGTGAGCCATTATGGCGCTATGTAGTCACGATGACATTCGCGAAAGCCACTATAGTGGACCATCGTACAGAGAGATGGTCCGCCACTACAGCGGCGCGTCGTACATAGAGGTTAAAATGATACCCCTTTTGTAGCCTAGCGCGGACCATGGAGAGGTCCTGTTTTATGACTGCGCTACGCAAGACGCTCCGCACCGCGTCGCATCGAACTTCATACTTAACGATTATATTAAAAACGAGATATTATTTTAATTCAAATATTATTTAATAAGAGTAACAAATATGATCCTGTGTTTTCGGCTCACAGGTACGCAAACTTTCTCAGTAAAATTAACAGCTCTGTAACAGCCCTTCAAACATACGAGAGGTTCCGGTGCCTAAACTTGGCGTTGCCTTTTATTTACATGTAATGTACTTTTGTGGGATTTGTTAATACTCTAAAACGTGGTGAAGGCAAAGTGCGAATCAAAACATATGAAAACGATCGTTCAATTGAAACGGTGAGCGAGTGAGCCATTATGGCGCTATGTAGTCACGATGACATTCGCGAAAGCCACTATAGTGGACCATCGTACAGAGAGATGGTCCGCCACTACAGCGGCGCGTCGTACATAGAGGTTAAAATGATACCCCTTTTGTAGCCTAGCGCGGACCATGGAGAGGTCCTGTTTTATGACTGCGCTACGCAAGACGCTCCGCACCGCGTCGCATCGAACTTCATACTTAACGATTATATTAAAAACGAGATATTATTTTAATTCAAATATTATTTAATAAGAGTAACAAATATGATCCTGTGTTTTCGGCTCACAGGTACGCAAACTTTCTCAGTAAAATTAACAGCTCTGTAACAGCCCTTCAAACATACGACACATAAAAATTGTAAGCGTCTGAAATAATTGCACAGTAGAACATGAAATTAAACTGAAGAGATTTGATATAAACTGAAAATTGTTCCCCATCTCAGAAAAACTATTTATAAAACATGAAAAGCGTTGATTTCTATCCGATCACATTTAAAGCTTTGTAAGTTGAAAGATAAACGTAGATATTTGAAAGCCTGTCTGCTCGAAGGAAAATTAGACTTATCGTACAGAGAGATGACAAAAGTCACTATAGTCCCACCTAAGATAATCAAAACACAAAGTAGATCGTTCGTTAAAAAGAGAAGTTCCATCGTCGCTAAAAAAAATATTTCTCCGCTTTCACGTAACAAACTAGGTTTCCGATCCTACTCGCAGCAAAACAAACGTCAGATACAGTATAGACATCGTTCGCTGCGGTTATTTCATAAAACAAGAAGAAAAGTACGAGATGCAGTTATACGAGAAGTGCGCCACTTGTCAGAAACCTCTCTGGAGTTTCTCTAATCTGGTAAATCGTCAGGTCCCAAAGCAGCGATTTTATGATACGAGCTGAAACGAGCTCTGTCAGAACGCTACGAGAAATGTACTCCGAAGAAATACGAAACAATGAAGAAACAAGATTAAACGGTACGTTCGAGATATGCATTGCATGTATATCGCGAGCACGGGCACGAAACTCCTGAGACGTATAAATTATTGAATTATTGAAATAAATATTGGAGAAAACTGTGAAGTAGGACATGTGGAGCTAATTTAGTTTTTTGTGAATTCAGGGAATAGAGATGTTTATTATTTAATTTAAGTAATTTAGTGGGGGAGAAATTTTCTGAATTTTCAAGTAGGAAATTTCGGATTTTATTTTTAAAAAATTATTATGGTTTCTAATTTTAATATTTGAGAGCTTAGATTTACTTGAAATTATACAGTTTGGTAATTTTTAAATTTGCAGTTTTCAAACTGAAACTACTTGAACCTTGAATCTTGAACCTTGAAAATTGATAGAACTTTAAACTCCTCATCTTAAAACACTAATCTAAAGTTAAATATACACAGAAAATTAAATAAATCACATACAACGCAGTAAAAAATATATAATATATTTAATACTAAAAATTCCGTGAAGAACGTATTCTTTGTTCTGTCAGCCATGCATTAGGGTCCTCCATTTTGTCTAGCGCGTGCAGAAAAACCATCTCGCGGCAGGGAAAGAAAGCTTCGCAGACAAATTACCGCGACGCGGACGAAATTATAATCAAGACCCGTGGTAATTCAGTGAAATTTATCGTAACGATCGTTTCGATGTGTGCACGTGAACTGACCAACGTATTTCAAACTGCAATTTATCGGATGGAAAGCTGTTACGGTCGCGAACTATGCGGAGGAGCAGCAGTTCGGCTCTATTTAAATTGTATGAAGGGCCACTTGTCTAGCGGCCAACCCAATTAGATCTTCTACCCACTGGAAATTATGGGATTTCTGCTTGCTCTCTGGGTCATTGGGTTTCAATCGGTCCCTCAATACGACTCATTGAACCATTCAACTGTAAATTCTTGTAATATGAATAAATTCTTGTAACTTGAATTAAATACTTTTGGAAAATTTTGTACAGAAACTTGTCTGACTTCTCGTAATTCTGAATTAAAATATATGATGTTTTACAAAATGTTATAGTAAATGCTTCTATGAACAAACATATAATACCAGAATACAATCATTCAATTACTACTTCGGGTTTCAGGAGAATAGCTTCGGTAATGGCGGCGTTTCGAGTAAAATTTTTATATAAACGCGTGTCCGATTATCGACGCGTGTGGAGCCGCGGCCATATAACCGATAGTCGCCATTGGCCACCAAGGTCTCCGGAACCCTTTAGATTTTTGTCCGTGGATCGATGGAAGCGAAGTTTGCAAAGTAAAAATAAACACGAGAGACGAATTGGTCGTCGCGTTGCGAACAGTGCTGCCCCCGCGAAAGAACGCGAAGATAACCTCAAAAGAGCTGCGCGCCATCGCGGACGGAGTTGAAAAGTGTATCGAAGTCGATGGCGGGATTTTTGAACGGTTACTTTAAACCTTGTATATCTTCGCGTTCTATATCGTTATAAACGCAATTAGGCCTTTTTGATACCTTTTGCGGGGCCTATGGCAACGTTCAAACTAGCTCCACATTGATAATGCGGCAAGTTTTGCTTTCCTTGAAATTTTTACTCTCCTAAGGTATTACTATTCTGAAACGCCCTGCACATTTATTTCGTAGAAAGATATATGCAAACCTCAACATTGTGCATATTCCGTTGCACGAAAGGTCAGCATGCAACGTTAAAGGTGAAATGTGACAACGAGCGAACGAATCTTGGCGAGTGTGAGCGAAATGAGTTTGGAGTTTTGAAATTTCATTCGAGCCACCGGAATCGCGCAGTCTCTTTCGTCTATGCATTCGTACAAGGAAATATAGAAAACTTCGGAACAGGCATTAGGTTGATGTAAAAGTTTCAACATACGTTTCCGGCCGAGTTGTACATATGTACAGAAGCCGAAACTCTCGTAAAATAAAATTAAACTTGCTTTCCTACATTTCTCCCAACATCGGATTTTCCTTGCTTCTTTAAACATCAAAACTCGATACACGAATGGGTATCTGCTGCTTTTTTTCTCTCGGTTATCGATATTGGAATATACCTTTTTTGCGTTTTGCGTATGCATAATACGTAGCTTGTTTTGCCTGTATACACTCGACGTTTCTATGTAACTACACGTTTGCGTGAGAGGAATTAATTCGGAATAAATTGAAGAGCGAATATCAAATTTGGTCGTCTCTCGATTGGAAATTTTCATATTTTGTTTATTATGATACTTTGAATATTTTTGTTACTTTGGGTACTTTGGCTACATCTGATGTTTTGTGTACTTTTAATATTTCGTGTATTTAAAACATTTTGTGTATTTTGGATATTTTCTATATTTTGTCTTTTACATTTTCTGTATTTGATAATATAATAAATTCTAGGTTTTACAAAATTTGGTAGTATAAACTTTACAGTATGGAAAAGTTCGTACAAAATATTTTACAATATAACAAATATAATGTAAACAACTTTGTCAAATAACTTATATTAAATAACTCGTGCTATCAAGTATAATTCACCCTAATTGCAAAGGGAATTACATTTTGGAATTAAAGTTAAACTATTCTACTATAAATTACTTTTCTTATTTATTTTAAAAAGAAAAGTAAAGTAAATACAAACTAGGTATGATATAGAGCAACTGTGAAACATTAAAGTGATAGGAGTCTTCTTGCTACGTTGTTTATTCCCTAGGGAAAAGTACCGTCCTGAACAGCGTCCGTAATACAACGCGAAGAGATGGCAGCTCAATCTTGGCACATTTTTCGACCGAATGACACAATTAACCGGGGAAATTAAACAGTGCATTCTTCTTTCTTAGATACTTCGTGTGAAGTATCACTCATGGTCCTTGTCGAGAGAACTGCCGTGGGCGATCACAGTTCTCATTTCTTTTTTTAAAACGGCACGTGCTTTTAACGCGAACATTTTTCTGACACGCTTCTCACACTTTCGTGCACGTCAGGTGTGATAACGAGTTACTGAACACTATCGTTAAACAAGTGCGCCTACAGCGAATTCAAAGTTTCCAACTACTGTAAACATGTGGGTATAGAAAGAGATATGAAGATTTTAAACCGTATCATTTGTTTTAAAGAAGATATGAAATATTTGACAACTTGATAATTACAACCTAATCTAGATACCAACCTACCTGGACACTAACCTAACCTAGATGCTAACCAACCTACCTGGACGTTAACCTAACCTCGATGGATGCCAGAAGCTTATAGTCTACCAGGTGCCAGAATGAGTGCATTTCAAATTTCGAGCTACCGTAAACATACAGGTGGAACAAGAGACGCAGAGATTTTAAAGTCCAAACGATTAAACCTGTCCGAAACTATCGAAAACGATACCGAACACGATTATCGTTGATTTCACGACGATCGACGTCGATGACGACCAAGTATTGTCGTCGACGATGAGTTATAGAGCTTCAACGTGCTTCCAGTCGATCTATGTGTGAAAAATTATCGAAACGATACCAAACGGTTTTTTATCGATTCGACGATCGACGTCGACGGGTTCCTGTCGCCGCCAAAATCTATACGGCAAATTTAGGCTGTCTCACGAGTCTACCCTCGAAATTTCAAGTCGGAGGACGCAAAATGGCGGCCTGTAGACAAACAAACAGACAAATGCAGATCGAGTCTCGGGAGCATACGTTCAGCAAAAATGGCGGAGGAGAAATTTATAACCACGTGTGTGATATTAGCTTGGTGTCTATAGTTTTTTAATATAGTACTGATGTTTATTAGTATAGAACAGTATGTGGTAGTACAGCAGTACCTTAAAGTACTGATTCATTTTATTATATTTGATCAACTTAACCTAACCTGAGTAAGTTGAAGGTTACAAAATGGCGGCGTCTATCGATAAATTCGGCTTGAGGTACGATTGACAATTTTAAAATTAGACCAAAAAAATACTGTACAAAATGGAGATCATAGTTATATAAAATAGAGAATGCACTATAAAGTTATTAAATTCCTACGTTCTTAAATTCCTAAATCCTTATATCCCAAGATTCCTATTTTTATAACCAACTCCATTTATTTTTTGTTACCCAAAAGTTAATTTTACACAGATTTCCCAAAACAGCTGCAAATCTCGTCTATTGAAGTAAAAGAAAAATCTGCGTATAATACAAAGCATTTACTTTTCGCATTTACACGGAAGTTCGCGAAAACCAATTTCAGTTTTATTAGCGTTTCTGGTTTACTTTATTTACATGCTGAGCAAAAAGTAAATTGGATATCAGTAGTGTGAGAAAATTAGTATGCAAATATGAACTCTTGACTCACTGATGTTGTATAGAATGTCTTAAAAATTGTAGTATACAAGCTGTTGAAAAATACGTGTGAAAATAAAACGAAGCTTCTTTCAAATCTTGCTTTCGAGAAAATTAGGTCATGAAATTCTTTGAAATATTTGTGAAAATATTTGTTTATAAAAACAGTTACATTTTTAACAGTTCTTTAAGAAATGGAATTTATTACTAGTAGTTAGTAATTTATTATTAGTAAATATTATTTATTAGTTAATAAATATTTGGTGAATAAAAACAAAATAAAATTCACCTCCATCAATATTAAATCCACTCAAATTTTCCCAAAACCAAATAATTACAAAAGCAAGTATGATGTTAATAATTACAAGTCATTACTGAAATCAGATATTTGTCTTTCAGTTTAATTTTGCATACACATTTTCATTTTTAATTTCCCAAGCAGCTAACGCGATATCTTTGTTATCAATTGTGTCGTGCCGTACTGTAATAATAATTCAGAACAATGGTCAAATATGAAATGCATCGTTAGTACGGATGAAGGGGTACGGTTAAAAGCGTTTGTTTCTACTTAAAGCAACGTTGTCGAAGAAAATGAGGTACAAACATGGCGTCTGCACGTGCGTATGCAATTTATAACTTTTAATAGCAGCGACTCTAATTGCTTTTATTCACTGCCATTCGCAATTATTAACAGATCTACGTTCAAACGTTGAAATATTGTCAGCTATGAATTTTTAAATGAAACTCGTTAATTAATACCTGGTAGCTTTTTATATTTTTCTATAATATTGTTACATGCGCGATGAAATATTATTCTTTCAAAGTTTAATTGCTTTATGTAACAATTTAGTATGGGAAATGTCTTAACATAATTTAACTTATGAAGATATTAAGCTATTAAAAGCTATTAAAAGATATGAAGATTAAGCTACTAAAATTATTTAGAGAGAACTCGTATTATAGGTTAATCTTTCAGGGGTAGGTCTCGAGATGTCATTTTCATTTTACCTGTTTTAACCCTGTAACTTACTTCAAATGCGGCAGATTATTGCAATGGACAGAAAAAATGTTCAAACGCCAGGGATATTTGGATATGGATCACCGGTGGATTGTAATTAAAATTAAACTTGAAATTCAATCGTGGTAAAAATATGAGCCACATTTGTCGCGTTTCAGTTATGTGCCTCAAGTGTGGACACGTTATTGCAAGGGGTTATGTATGTGGCCGCGTAGTGACGATCAGACGCGTGGAATCAATAGATCAAGCGAATATAAGTGGATCTAAGAAATTTGACTTCGGACCAGAGTTTATTTTGTACTTGATGACTCGAGAGTCTCTTCGAATTTTTACGTTTTACAAAAGCGGAGTGGGCTTTCGTGACATTGGAAAGTTTCTAATTTTCTATGGGTTTAGCTGAAATTCGGGTGGAAATGCGAGTGACGTATGAAGGTCTCCTAGTGACCTAAGCAAGTAAACAATACCTCGACACGAATAGAAAACTGCGAACAAATACTCTACTGAGGTTAAGTTCACAAGATGTGACTAACAATAAATACTAGAATTGGGTCTTGCTGCTACTTGTTCTTAAACATATTTTAACTTGACGTAAACTGCTTTACAAATGATTTGAAACTTGGTAGCTCAATCAGCAAAATGTCTGCCAACTACCAAAAGAACATACGCTATAGGTAAATTGATTTGCAACTACAACTGTGTCAACTACAAATGTGTCAACAACTATAAACGTGAACAATTATACTTGTCTTATGATTATTACACTGTAACTTGCCTTACAATTATAGCTGTAATTATACTAACATTATACTCTTATATTTGTCTTGCAATTACACGAAGTCATAAAAGTTAATTCTAAGTATCATTTAATTTAACCCGCGCTCAGCGTTTTTCCCAGAGAATTAAGTGAAACCGAAACGTACGTACATATTTGTTGCGATTTAAGCTCGCCTCTCTGACGATGCCGTCGAGTGAGATCTCGATTTACGGCTAAAATTTCAAAGTAATTGGCATCCCTTTCATGTAGGTAAATTCAACCGCACTTTAATAGTATGACATGTTGCGTGTGTCAAGATAACCGGTTCGGTGGTTTAGCTGCTACCACTTCGGATTAGTACTGTGGCTTTCTCGTTTGTCGAATTACTGGGATTACCCAGATTACACGGATCGTACAAGTACGATACGTCTAATACGAGTTATTCCAGGCATATCTTAACGACGGAGATCGTCCTTGTTTAATCGATTAATTAAATTTTATGTCCTCTTTATGCTTTACGTACTGTGAAATGCAATCCTTGCTCCAAATTGTGGAATACGAGTTCTGCGTGCTCTTAGTTGGGAATAGTATATTAGGGTGGGGGCTTTTTGGATGCCTTTGAGATACAAATATATGAACGTGAAAATGGTGTTAGTACGTTCTGAGAATTTGGATTATACAATTTGTGAAATTTCACTGTTTTATATTTTTAAATCTTCAAATTTCTGTGCTTCAAAATTGTAATATTTTCAAATTTCAGTGCTTTCATATTTTAATATCTTCAAATCTTCTAACCATCGAATTTCAATATTTCCAAATTCCAAAACTTTTTTCGGTTTCACAAATTATCAAATCGTCAAAATTGTTTTCTCTAATTCTCAAACCTTCGAATCATCAACTTGTCAGATTTCCCAAATTCTCAAATTCACGTTTACTTGAAACTCTAAATTAATAAAGTTCTCAAACTTCCTATAGTTTGTCACAAACTTACCAGTGACGTTGAGAGTGATATGCTGAACATTGTTGCACTCTCGATTCACAGCCATATATGTGGCTTCACACTTGTAAAGCCCTTCATCTTCCAGTCTGACGTCTGGGATCTTCAAGTAACTCTTCGAAGAATTTGTCGTGTATTCTATATTCGATCTGCAACAGAAAGACACCAACAAACGTTAATATATCAACAATCAATAATTACTATATTATATCAATTCAATTAACAGTAAGGAAACATTGTTAAATGTGTAACTGACTGTTAACTGCGAATCAATTATTTTAAAGCAAAAGAATGATTAATAACACAAATTTTATAAATTACAACGAATTAAATTTTGCCAATAATATGGAAATGAATGCAAATATACTACAGTGTATTGATAATATGAACGATGGAAAGTAAAATCTAGATTCAAATTATGCTCGTTGAAGGAGCAACACCTGACTGCATAATCGCCGAGTTAACAATGAATAACCTCATAAAATTCTACAGAAACATTTATGAGAATAACTCTTTCGATTACAATATCGTGACGCACCCTATGACGCAAACACAAATTAGCATGATCGTCTTCGTGACGCACCTTATGACGCAAAGTACAATTGACACGATCGAGTCTTCATGACGCACTTTATGACGCAAACCAAAATTAACACGATCGAGTCTTCCTGACGCATCTTACAACGCAAAGCAAAATGAGGACGATGGAGTCTTCGTGACGCACCTTATGACGCATTCTCAAATTAACGTGATCGAGTCTTCATAACGCACTTCATGACGCAAACCAAAATTAGCACGATTAAGTCTTCATGACGCACTCTATGACGCAAACCAAAATTAGAACGATCAAATCTTCGTGACACACCTTATGACGCAAACCAAAATTAACACGATCGAGTCTTCGTGACGCACTTTATGACGCAAAGCAAGATTAGGACGATTGACTGTTCGCGACGCACCTTATGACGCAAACCAAAATTAACATGATCGAGTCTTCATGACGCACTTCATGACGCAAGCTAAATTTAGGACACTCGACTCTTCGTGGCACACCTTATGACGCACTCTCAAACTAAAACGATCGAGTCTTCATGACGCAATTCATGACGCACTAATAAATTAACACGATCAAGTCTTCATGACGCACTTCATGACGCAAACTAAAATTAGCACGATCGAGTCTTCATGACGCACCGCATGACGCAATCCGAAATTAGCACGACCGAGTCTTTATGACGCACTTCATGACGCAAACTAAATTTAGGACAATCGACTCTTCATGACACACCTTATGACGCACTCTCAAACTGAAACGATCGAGTCTTCATGACGCAATTCATGACGCACTAATAAATTA
>NW_003797104.1:0-20479 GCF_000220905.1 Megachile rotundata
AATTATATTTTCTAACGTATTGTTCGACGATAAACGGTAATACATTTACGTTCTATATATATTCTTATAAATTCAATCTGTGATAATTTGTACAATTTATATTTAAATGATTTTTGTATACAAAGTAATTAATCCCGATTCCGCTCTTTTTATCCTTGTTGGTTTATCAATTAATTTCTGTGTATAAAGGTAAAGAGTATCGTGTTATATTCAGCATACATGTGTATGCTCTGCAAACATTTGTAGACATACGAAGAAAGCAAGATAGCGTAAAAAATATCTGACGTTACGTAATAGCAAATAAATAACGTTAACTTAATGAAAGTCGATTCCGACTTTAATTAAAAACGCCGCAACGGAGAAGGGATGGAAAAAAAGTGTTCGGTGAGCGAGTTTAATTAAAGAGTTTCGAACGCCGAAGCCTCATTTGAGAAGAGGATAAATGTTGAATAAGATGAATCGGTCGAAACAAAAGTAACCGAGGTTCGATACGAAGGTAAAGATAAGCTGCACAGAGTGTAAAAGTTATTAATGCGTCACTGTATGTACCACTACCGACAACGCGTTACGCGAGCTTGAATTTATGGTAATAAATACGCTAGCCTAAGTGATTTATGCTCTTCTTGCGTGCGAATCGAAATTAATACATTTACTTCCTCGCTAAATTATCCACGTACGTGTTACAATTTCACCGACATCTTTCAGTGGAATTTTATACTAATTGCTACTTTCTGTGGGTTTAATGTTAGGTGTTACTGGTAAGATACTTTGTTTCAAAACAAATTTCCAAATTTCTCTATTAAAATTTCAATTTGCATCTAATATTCAAAACATTTTCAGCATAAAATTAACCTAAATAAATTAAAATCCCTAAAATAACTAAATCACATAATAAGAAATAATCGAGTCGAATATAAGATAGAAAAATCAGTTAAGAAATTCAGTTTCTAAATCATCGTAGCAAGACCAGGTATGATTGTCATAACCAGGCTTCATCTCGGTTCCGTTTCATTTCCTCTTTTTCCTACTTCTTCGTTCGTTCCAGTCGGCTGAAAGCGGACTCATCCTCTTCTGGGGTTCTTAATAAAATCGGAATTGTTAAGCGACTCATTATAATGAGAAAAGGAAACTTCCGGTAGGACGGGAAACGCGAGTTGACGCGGGGATCGGTAAAAATTTGGTTTCGTAATTCCTCTTTCTTCCTTTCTTTCAATCTCGATTATCTCAACTTTTTAATTCAACATCATTTTATAACTTTTTTTGCTCTTAATATTCATCTATTCTGACAATGTCAAGATTTCGTCTTCGATACACTTCTATTGGCTACTTTATTATTTTCAGTAAAAATAAAATAAGTTGTCAATACAAGAATGTTACATTCACAAATTCAAAGGTTAGTCATTTTAATTATAATTTTAGTTAAATAATTTTTCTTTGAAAAATCAGAAGTCTCGTCATCTTTGGACTGTTAACCCCTTGACCTACAATAACGCGTCACACTCGACCTACAGTTCGAATGTGATAAACCTCGTACTTTCACTGCAATTGAATTTTCAATTCTAATTAAAATTAATACAATCAAGTTTTGCAGAAGATAGAATGTGCTTAACATTTGAACTTTCTTCAGTTGCCTTAAAGTTGTAGCAATAGCTAGCCATGTATGACGCAAATGTTTAGAAAATTGTAGGTCATGATCCATTTGTAATTGGATCTATTTCTAATTGTAGCGTTATAAGGCTTGTCAAAGTATGATAAAATTTTAACAAAATAAAATAAAGTGATCCCTAATTGATTTAAATCGAAGTAAAATCAAAATTCGAATAAAAATCACATTTGAACCATGACTTCACGACTTGTGACTCTATGTGAAGATTTGTGAAGATACAACAAGGGTTTAATAATATGAAATAAAATGGGTGCATGGAACAGATTGTTCAACGAAACAATCCCAGCGAAATACAGTAACGAAAGATAAAGAAGCAAGAATCGGTTCTTCTGCTTCGATTATTTGGTGGCGGAACTTTCGGCGAGCTATCGATTATATCGGCGGAGGTCGGTTCTATGTGAAAGGAGAGAAGAAGCCGAAAGCCTCGACATTTGGATGGAGTTCAGCCATCGAAATTCTCCGATTCTTTTATTTCCAGCCACGCCGTTCCCCTTTCATTCTCGTTTCTTTTCCCTCTCGAATATCGGGAATACTTCCCGAAGATTTTCAAGCCACCCTTTTTACCTCCAGCCCTGTTCTAACCACCGGTGTTCCATCGAATCTGCAGTTTAATTAACTATTGCTCCACTCGATTCCCTTTCCTCCCTTTTTACCAGCATACCTTTGTGGCGGACAATTTATTTTCGCGGTACACTGGTTGTTCTTATGCCGGAAATTACGTTTAACCTTTGAATATATTCTTTGAGGATTAAATTAATATTCGAGGGTGTACGTGTGTGTGCGTAGTTGAGAGATTACGCTCAGCGGGATTCGCATAACTTCTACACCTCCGGGTAAATTAATATTTGGCTCCCTCGGAAATCGGTCCAGATCGAAACTTCGCTCGAAATTTGGTAACTTGGGCATTTGGTGATTTGTGGATTTGGAAGTTTCGAAGTTTAGGAACTTGCCAATTGGGGAATTTCGAACGATGGCTAATTGGGGACATTGAAGATTTGGGAATTGAGGTAGTGGGGAATTTGAAAGTTTGCGAATTTGCTGATTTGGGAACTTGAGGATTTGGGGATTTTGGAATTTGGTTATTTTTGAATTTGAGGATTTGCGAATTTGGGAATGGAGGGATCGGGGTGAGGGAAACTAGGGAATCTAAGAATCCGAATCCCTAAGTCCCCAAATTCCCAAATTCCCAAATTCCCAAATTTCCAAATTTCCAAATTTCCAAATTTCCAAATTTCCAAATTTCCAAATTCCCAAATTCCTAAATTCCCGAATTCCATAATTCCCCAATTTCATAATTTTCCAATTCCATAACTCTCCAATTCCATAATTCCCCAATTCCATAATTTCTCAATTCCATAATTTTCCAATTCCATAATTCTCCAATTCCATAATTTCTCAATTCCATAATTTCTCAATTCCATAATTTCCCAATTCCATAACTCTTCAAATCCGTAATTCCCCAATTCGGTAATTCCCCAATTCCATAATTCCCCAATTCCATAATTTCCGAATTCCATAATTCCCGAATTCCATAATTTCCCAATTCCATAACTCTTGAATTCCATAATTTCCCAATTCCCCAAATCCCCAAATAGCTCAATCCCCAAATCCCCAAATCCCTAAATCAGCAAATCCCCGAATCTCCTAATCCCCAAATCCCTAAATCCCAAAATTCAAAAATCCCCAAATTCCCAAATTCCCAAATTTGCAATTTCCCAAATCCCCAAATTCCTAAAGTCCCCCCACAGTAACACCAGAAACCCCAACACTCTCTGTCCAACCATAGTCTCCCAAGTTTTCTCTTTCAGTTAATCGTCCAAGCATCAGATTGTCGTTGAACTCTCCGTTTCTTTTTCTATTCGAGACGGTTGACATTTCTTTCAGAGACATTCGTTCGTTCAGGTATTCTTAAGCGACGACGACGTTTACTATGCGGCGAACGTCGTCAGTGACGGACTACGAAAAGCAATAGCCCGGGACGACGAATGGAATCCTTAAACTGGTTTGCACTGATGTCGAGAGTGAAAAGGAATTGCTGTTGTACCGTGTGTGTACTTGAACTCGGTCTGAGACAGGCGACAGGTGTTATTGCGTGTCTTCGTTACCGTATGTGAGCATTCGTCACCCGAAGACAATGATCGTGTTTGATTGATAGAATCGATTCTAGTTTACCTCTCGTGTTCGACGATTTGCGGAAACTTGGGTGCGAAGTCGAATTCTGATGTTTTAGGATTATTTTTATTGTTGCTTTTGGTATTCTATTTTTGTCACTGTAATTTGTTCTTATTTTGTTGATATTGTTGTTGAGTGATTTTACAAGTTTTTTTACATTATTATTGTTCTTGAATAACTTGTAATTTATGTTTGTTTGAATTTTTGAATTTATGAATTGTTCAATGTTTGAAATTTTGATTTCAATATTTCAATATTTGAAGTCTTGAATGTTTCAATATTTTAATGTTTGAATTCTTGAATATTTTAATGTTTGAATTTATTAATATATTAATGTTAAAATTTTTGAATGTTTGAGAGTTTGAATTTTTTAATACCTTAATATGTGAATTTTTGAATGCATTTATAAATTTTCATCATTCAAACACTAAAACTTTTGAATTGCAAATTGTACCAGTTACCAAATTAATTAATTCTGGGAATCGAAAATATAACAATTAACATTCGAGCAATATTCTCGCATTTGGAATAATATTTAGTCCGCACCAATTTCCATCTCGAAACGACGCAATTAAACTCTGAATATTATCAACTATTTAAAAGATGGCGATAATTTGAACGTTTTACGAGAGCTTCTCTTAACCATCTTAATCTGTTTTGAAGTTCGAATAACTTTCACGGAGAAGAGCAACTGATTAACCAACGTAGTCTGGCAAATACATTCGAGGAGTTTATGGAGTTTAAAAGGAGACAGTTTCTCGAATCAAGAATTAACAGACCTACTTTTCGTTACTAGAAATACAGATAAGTTAACAAAGTTCTGAACGATGAAAGATCTCTACGGATCGGCCGATTATTCCGCATTTTTTCTACCTAGAATATACAACGAAAACGTCGCACCGAATTTCAATATTTTGCGATTCGTTTAGTTCGCAGGGCTTTGAAATAACACGAAAAATAAGCGCGTCGAGTTTGCTTTAAATTTTATCTATCGCTACAATTTTACAAATATTCTGGATATACAAGGGGAAATTTAATTGATTAAATTGTGAGGATTCATGCGATATTATGCAGAGAATATTTACATCTTCTTATGTATTTTATAGGCTGTTGCTAATTAATTCGGATAAGCAAGTTGAAAACTAAACTGTGTACTGATGTCAACCCATGAGTTGGGGCGTGAGGAGGTCCCAAAAAAGTTACGCCTATTCCCGCATACTTAAAAATAACACACTTCATCATATTCTGCATCGTATTCATATTCAGCAGAATTGTTTAGTTTTATTTAGACTTAAGTGAAATTGTATAAGTTTGGGTTACGTCTGTTCTGAATGTGAAATAACCATGGTTATTCGTTATGTTGTGAATTGTGTGCGATTGCATTGTCATTGCGAAGGTAGCGATAAGTTTATTTGTAGCGGAGAGCGAAGAAAGAGCGAGCGAGATAACATTTGTAAATTTTTGAGAAGCGATGCCTAGCTGGCGATCTCCTTGCGTGCACAGGGGTAGTTCGGCGAACCTGGGGCCGTTCAAGCCACGGCTAGGGGAGGTGCTGTATGTATCGCCCTGAAGCTGGTATGACCCTGAGAGGGAGATGACGAACGTCTCCGGTAGCGAGGGACAGTGGACGGAGAACCACTTGGTCGTTCCCCGGAACCTTTAGGCTGGTCTAGGAGTAAAGCCGCTATGGCAGATAAGGGTAGTATTCGGGAAAACTCAGAAAGGTCAGGCGTGTTGCGAACATTGCTTAGGCAAGGCCCGAATATTCTTTATTAACTTGTCGGTTGTAGAAGTTAGAAGCTATCTTGCTCGCTCTTCCAAGACATAAATATTACATCGAAAAATCAATTATATTTTCTAACGTATTGTTCGACGATAAACGGTAATACATTTGCGTTCTATATATATTTTTGTAAATTTAATCTGTGATAATTTGTACAATTCGTATTTAAATGATTTTTGTACAGAAAGTAATTAATCCCGATTCTGCTTTTTTTATTCTTGTTACTTTATCAATTAATAATTTCTCCGTATAAAGGTAGAGGTATAAAATCTTCAGGGAATATACAACCGTGGAAAAGTTTAAAATTTGCAATTTCCACGTGTAAAATAAAGTGGATTCATTTCACAGTTCCATTACAAAGTATATACATTTGACATCATTAAACTTGACTAGCTATAACAATATTTCACAATGATTCTTTTTTACCCCTCATTCCTTTTTTTCTCATGTTATATCTTCCCAGTACAGCCTTATCTGTATCTCCATTTATCTTGTCAACTTTGTCACTGCGAATTACAACCATTATATTTATAAAGAAGCTTTTCTCCTTTGTGTACTGTGTAAGTGTGGACTACCATGGGACATTAAATTTTAAATTAAAACTGGGAGAATTTGAGAAAGTAGTAAAATTTTATTAAAATGGGTTATCATTATTATTTGCGTAGTTGGTGAATAATGATATTTGTGGTACAATGAAATTTGTATATATTTTTGGAGTATGGATATAATAATAGATTAATGAATTGCAAGGTTTGATATAGAAAAGAGAAAAATGTTACAGAAGATTGAAAGCAAAAATTTAGATTTTTCTTAAATTTTCAAATTCTCAAATTCTCAAATTCTCAAATTCTCAAATTCTCAAATTCTCAAATTCTCAAATTCTCAAATTCTCAAATTCTCAAATTCTCAAATTCTCAAATTCTCAAATTCTCAAATTCTCAAATTCTCAAATTCTCAAATTCTCAAATTTCAAATTCTCAAATTCTCAAATTCTCAAATTTTCAAATTCTCAAATTCTCAAATTCTCAAATTTTCAAATTCTCAAATTCTCAAATTCTCAAATTTTCAAATTCTCAAATTCTCAAATTCTCAAATTCGCAAATTCGCAAATTTCCTTTGCAAACCCCCACATTTGCATATACCTAAATTTGCAGAACCCTAAATCCTGAAATTCTGAAAATTCTCAAATCCCCAAATTACTAACTTCCAAAATATACAAATTTTTAAATATTACACTTTTTTTTTAATTCAAAGTATGTTGCAACGTTTCCATAAGTTAACGAAAATGATTCGCCGTTTGCATAACGATATTTAAGAAGAAAAACCATCACTTCGCTTGTAAACTTAGATAATTTCAGATGTTAATTAATTAAAGCCTCCCAGAGCGTGCACGCTAAGCGCTGAAACTTTCATAAAGTTGTATGAAGTTGTCCGCGCGAAATTTAGGAATAAAGTTTAATGTTTCCATTGTAACACGTGGAACGAGCACGATGAATAAATAAGCTAGGAGATAAAAGCTTAAGGTTACCAAGATGTGTTATGAACATGTGAGAATATAGGACAGAAATTGTGTAACACCTTTGGTCGCTGACGTAATAGTCTTTCTTAGGAATAATAGAAATTTTTAAATTTAGAAATCTAAAGACCTAACAATCTACGAATCTAAAAATCTATTGTAAGAATCAAGAACTGTAAAAATGTAACAATGTAAAATTGTAACACTGTAAAAATGTAACAATGTAAAAATGTAACAGTGTAAAAATGCAATAATGTAAGAATCAAGAATTGTAAAAATGTAACAATGTAAAAATGCAATAATGTAAAAATGCAATAATGTAAAAATGTAACAATGTAAAAATGTAACAATGTAAAAATGTAACAATGTAAAAATGTAACAATGTAAAAGTGTAACAATGTAAAAGTATAACAATGTAAAAATGTAAAAATGTAAAAATGTAAAAATGTAAAAATGTAAAAATGTAAAAATGTAAAAATGTAAAAATGTAACAATGTAAAACTCTAAAAATGTAAAAATGTAGAAATGCAAAAATATAACATTGTAAAAATCTAAGACTCTAGAAACTAAAAATAAAAAAAAATGTTTAAATGCATAAATCTAAAAACCACAAAATCCATAAATTTGTAAATGTACAAATTTTAAAACCTACAACTTTAAAAAATCAAAAGTTCAGAAATTTGTAAATTATGAACCCCAAAAAATTCAGGAAATGTGACTTTGCATAAATTACAAAATCCAAAAACTCAAAATATTGAAAATAAAATCTTCAGAAATCTAAATATCTGCAAAGACCCACAGAAAATTGCAAAATCCCCTAAGAAGGCACTCACAGTCTACAAAACACATGTACCTCAGAATCGCAGCTCATCAAATTATACCAAATAATCCTCCAACTTAAAACTTGCATAAATGAAGAGTTTCAAAAGCCATATCACAAAATTACCAAGAGCCATATCACAAGAGATTAATAAAGAGTAAGCAAGTATTTACTACACGGATCCATCACGAGCAATTTCAAATATCATCATCGCTTCTTTCAGCAACGAGCAATCTCGCTAGCTGAGTAATTTGTCGAGAAAATGGTATTCGAGCAGTGTGATAAGAAATCAATTCCCTGTCCCCTTTTGCTTCTCCGCGCGTTTCTGTAATTCCCTGTGCATTCGATGTCCATCCTGATAACGTCCTTCTAATCCGATCTTACTCGGTTTATACGATGGCGAATCGAATCTAATCGATATCTAGTCCAACGTGTTCAATTTGCTGTATTCTCGACTACAATTGTTCGTCTCCTTCCGTTAAGAATATGTCCGCAAATTTTCCAATTACCCGCACAATTCGATGAAAATATAAAAATAAAAATTGTACTACATTACATAATTATGTGACGATTTTGAAGTTTTTCATTTTTATAATTTATTGTAGTTATAATTTCATTTTATCGATGCAATATTTAAAGAATTAAGAAAACCCCTATTATAACTCCTAGTATTTATAATTTCATTTTATTCATGCATTTAAAGAATTAAGAAAACCCCTATTATAACTCCTAGTATTTATAATTTCATTTAATCGATGCAATATTTAAAGAATTAAGAAAACCTCTATTATAACCCCTAGTATTTATAATTTCATTTTATCGATGCAATATTTAAAGAATTAAGAAAACCTCTATTATAACCCCTAGTATTTATAATTTCATTTTATCGATGCAATATTTAAAGAATTAAAAAAACCCTTATTATAATCCCTAGTATTTATAATTTCATTTTATCGATGCAATATTTAAAGAATTAAGAAAACCCTTATTATAACCCCTAGTATTTATAATTTGATTTTATCGATGCAATATTTAAAGAATTAAGAAAACCCCTAGTATTTATAATTTCATTTTACCGATGCAATATTTAAAGAATTAAAAAAACTCCTATTATAACCCCTAATATTCATAATTTTATTTTACCGATGCAATATTTAAAGAATTAACCCCTTGTGTTATAACATCAAGACTCGTGACGCAAGTTACAGTTCAAATATGACAAAAGTAAATTGTATGAGTTTTCAATATGATACCAACTACAGTTTATATTATTAAACATCTCTAGTTCAAAAATACACCTAAAATTTCAACATTCTTTATTTACTTCAACGCTGCAATAATTAAACAGCTCTGACCTGCCGAAAGAACTTATAGTTAAACACGTTTTCCCTTTTAATTATATAGGAAGTGCTCAGTAATTAACCATTGGCCATTAATATATGGAGATATTCCAAGTTTCCCGCAGCATTTTAGTCGAAATTAGAAGCATATAATATCTTTAATGGAAGAATCCCTGATTTTGGCCCGATTCGACCAAGGTAATTCGATCCACGAGCTGGAATTAAGCCATCGAGTCCATCCGATCTAGCCGGAGGATCTGGCCACCAGAGATTCCAAAGAAACCAAGCGAAATTTTTCGACACCGTGAACGGGCTGCTTGCCAAAATCTGTACAACACTGTTCGATAACGTTCGCCATTTTTTTCGCTATCGATGAAATCTTCTTTATCTATGTTTTATGTATATGGTGTTCCAAATGAAAAATTGTGGAGAAAATTCTGTTTATTTTTTGGTAGATCTATTTTACAGTTTTAGGTGTTAAAAGAGGTATTAAATCAAATATTGTTCTGAAATTGTTTCTGTAAAGTGGCTGCAAGTGCATGAAAAATTATGAGTAGCGTCACAGGTAACATGGTCTTGTATTAATAACAGAAATTAAATAGGGACCTTAAAATAAATATCATAAATTTAAAAAATGTGGATATAATACATTCACATGCTTGCAGAAGGTTACAAGTTAATTAAGAACGTTACTTCTAATGTAATTTGTTAAATTAATTTACATACTCAAATTGACATAGAAGTATCATAAGTGGTTGTAGAAATAACTCCATACGTCGTCGCAGAGTTATTACATTCTTTAGATCTAAACAAAATATTTCTGTGTATCCCGTAAACCTAAATTACTAATAAAGAATCAGTACTAAAGATCATTTGACTAAAAATCCTGATAAAAAATTAGCGAGTTAATCGAAAAGAATTGAGACATCGAAAGACAGAAGGCAATGAAACCGCGAATTTCGCGCCTCGAAACTTTCGATTCGCGGATAGAAGCAACATCCATTCTGTCGATAAATCAACGTCAACCGAGTGGCAAGCTGCTTTCGGCCTGGTGTCGGATATATTCGCGAGTGCATATACGGGAGCAATAAATAAACGGTCGAGTTCCGTCGTCGGTGTTGGCGCAGTCCGCGTTCGCTGATATTTCCGCGTGCGAAATAAAACGATTTCATGCATCGATGTGGAATTTTTCGCCTGGACGAGGTTATCCCAGATCCCGTAGACGCCATATGGGAAATCAGTTAGGTATTACTGGCTCGTACGTGATAACTGTACCGTTCGGTTGCACCGGTTGCACAGCTTGCACCCTCCTGATGATCGCGTTGACAGAGAAACCAGCCATGCTTACTTCCTACTCCGAGACACGTATTTACGTTTCAATCCTGGGGGACCAACTTGTACCTTCGTTTATACGTAGGATATTCAAGAAACACCCTTCAGGAATTATGGTGTTACAATCGTACGGGGGAAACAAATATTTAGTGGATGTTCAAGAAATGTTCTTAGGGAGTGGAGTATGTGGTGATCACTCGAGTGGAGCAAATCGGAATATTTAGAGGATGTTCAGGAAACTTTGTTCAAGATTAGTACTTGCTACAAGAATTAGTACTTTTATAGTTATTACTTTGCTTCAAGAACTAGTACTTTAATAATTATTACTTTTCTTCAAGAACTAGTACTTTCATAATAATTGCTTTTCTTCAGGAATTAGTACTTCAATAATTACTACTTTTCTTCAAGAGCTAGTACTTTAATAATTATTACTTTTCTTCAAGAATTAGTACTTCAATAAATGTTACTCTTTTTTAACAATTAGTACTGTAGCATATGTGATAATCATTAGAGTGCATCAGGATGTTTATAAGATACTTTAGAGTGTCAGAATTTAATAACTGACTCAAATGATTAACTATTTGTTTTCTACTCCTACACAAGTATTTACGTATCAATCCTCTGGAACCAATTTGTACCTTGAATAAAATTTTTCAAATTCCCAAACTCTCAAAATCCAAAATTCAAAAATAAGAAAAAAGAGGAAAAAAAATATATAAACCAAAAATTAATATATGAAACATTCCATGGCTTGAAAATAACTGATTTTTCGACACCGTTTAATTTAACAACCGTTAAAGGGGAACAAAAAGGTGGAGGTTGACTTCCCACGTACGAAAAAATAGTGCCATAAGGTGATCGGACGTGAGGGTCCCTTATTTTTCCACGCCAGTGACTCAAATTGTCGAGCCAGTGAATTAAAATCTCTCCCACGATACTAATTGGCCAATTGCTCGAGGATTGTTTCACGGAAATTCACTCGAGTGCGTTGATTTTTTGGACAAATTATGTGCTAGTATAAAACAGTCTCTCGATAATCGATGATGTGCTTAAAGAAAAAAATAAGCCTCTCCGGATTTTTAGTACAACTTGTAATTTTTACAATTTTGGTATAAAATTAAAATTGTGTTGATCAAGGATATATTAAAGGAGCATCAAAAAATTTCATAAATCAAAATGTAATGACAAAATAAATTTAACAAAATAAATTTTGAAAAATAATCCAAAAAACAATTTAATTTTAAAAGTTATCTATTGTTATTTAAATATTCGTTACATGACACTAAATGATAGACTTTATCATTTTCTGATGATACATCAGATAATTTTCAGATTATTATATTACAAGGTTATATATTAAATAATTATCAGATAAGACAGTAGATAACTATCAAATAATTTCAGGTGACACATTAAATCATTTTTAGATGAAACTTTAGATAATTTCCAGAGAGCACTGAATAACACTTCAGGTGATATATTAGATCATTTTCAGATGACACGTTAGATAATTCTCAGATAGCACTAGACACCACAATAGATGTTTACCAAATAACTTCAAGTGTCACATTAGATAATTATCAAATGACTTCATGTAACATATTATACCATTTTCAGATGGCACTTTAGATAATTCTCAGATAGCTCTAGATACCACATTAGATAATTATCAAATGACTTCAGATGACACATAAGATAATTATCAAATAACTTCCCATAATCAAATCAATTTTAAATAACATGTTAAATAATTCTCAAATAGCACTCAATAACACATTAGATAATTATCACATTACCTAACCTAGCCTTAGATAAAACAGCAGATAATTTTCAAATAACCCCAAAGCACTCCACATAACTTCACCTATTATTTAATATCACTAAATCAAACGTTTGATACTATCAAATTTTTATCTTTAACTAAAATCTCTTATCTCAACTTTTATCCTCGACTAAAAAATCCAATATTTTCTGACAACATTTTCAATCAAAAAGATAAAACGTTTTTATTTATTACATCGAAAAATCTTTTTCATTAATTCTCAACAATGCGATCGAAGGCGAGAGGATTCGATGTACTATATGTTCGCGACTGTAGATTATTATTGACGGACGATTATTTATTGTTTACTGCCGCCGTTATTATTTCGTGTCACGTTAAAATGATTTACATTACACTTCTGGTGTACGAGTTAAAGTGATTTATACCGTTCGGTTGGAACGTTGCGAGTGATTGATTGCGCTACTTGTCTGTAAGAGACTCCGTGTACTTTGTCTTTGGTCCCTCGTTGAACTTCGCACGAAGAGCAAACAAGCTGTTTGACGATAAACTGTAAGTTGAATTTATCGTTTACAGGCGACGTGTTACGTTGATTGTAGTTTGTTCCTTCGTGATCTTTAACACCCTTTTTCTATCTATTCTTTGCCATCTATTCGTGGGTGACGATTCGATTTTTTTAGAACTTTTTTTTAATTTTTATATTTTTGTATGGGCATTTCTAAGTTTCTATATTCTCTAGTTATTAGTTTCATGTTTGTATATGGTGAAATTTTCAAATTTCTATATTTTGAAGTTTTAAATTCACAAATTTTCCAAATTCCCCAATTCCCAAGTTCCCAAATCCCCCAATTCCCCAATTCCCAATTTCTCAATTCGACAATTCTCACATTCTCCAATTCCCATATTCCCCGACTCCTCAATTTCCCAATTTCCCAATTTCCCAATTTCCCAATTTCCCAACTTCCAAATTTCCCAATTTCCCAATTTCCCAATTTCCCAATTCCCAAATTCCTCAACTCTCCAACTTCCCAATTTCTCAATTTCCCTACTCCCCAATTTCCCCACTTCCCAATTTCCCAATTTCCCAATTTCCCAATTTCCCAATTTCCCCACTCCCCAATTTCCCAATTGCCCAATTTCTCAATTCTCCAATTTCCCAGTTCCCCAATTTCCCAATTTCCCAATGTCCCAATTTCCCAATGTCCCAATTTCCCAATTTCCCAATTTCCCAATTTCCCAATTTCCCAATTTCCCAATTTCCCAATTTCCCAATTTCCCAATTTCCCAATTTCCCAATTTCCCAATTTCCCAATTTCCCAATTTCCCAATTTCCCAATTTCCCAATTTCCCAATTTCCCAATTTCCCAATTTCCCAATTTCCCAATTTCCCAATTTCCCAATTTCCCAATTTCCCAATTTCCCAATTTCCCAATTTCCCAATTTCCCAATTTCCCAATTTCCCAATTTCCCAATTTCCCAATTTCCCAATTTCCCAATTTCCCAATTTCCCAATTTCCCAATTTCCCAATTTCCCAATTTCCCAATTTCCCAATTCCCCAATTTCCCAATCCCCAATTTCCCAATCCCCAAATTCCCAAACCCCCAAATTTCTAACTCACTAAATTATTAACTTCGCAACTATCTAAATTGTGAAATCACCAAATCCCTGCATCCCCAAACCCTTAATTCCCAAAACTTCCAAAATCTCCAAACCACCAAACATGTACAAATCCCAAAATCTCCCCATTTCAAACCTCAATCTCCAACCCTCAAATCCGTAAATCCTCAAATAACCAAATTGAAACATATGAAATCCTCATCTCTCATCATTTCTCACCCTATACACGTCCACGTCCTCCAACGGGCACTTCAACTGCCCATCAACGATATTACCAAATAAACTCGAATACTGCATCCGAGATTAATTTTTCCATATTCGAAGCTCCGCAGTCCGAAATAAAAGTAAACATTTCAATTACTCGCGTTTCAACGATGTCATTAATTGAAATTACAACAACGTATCTTTTTTCGGTTCTCAATTTTCTTTTATTCTAATTAATTTCGTCAAGTGTCTCGCGAAGAGAGCGGAACAAACGAACCATTGATTTCAATTTCGTCGTGCATTTGTTAAGCAATAATGGCCGCAATCGCGACACCCGAACAGACCCGGATATCGCGGATTTCCGGCTGAAAAGAGCGGGAAATTAAAACGTGTCCGTCGAGGAGAAGCGTGGCTCGTTCCAATTAATTTCTAACGATCTCTCGATCGCCTACGAAACACGGTTCCTTCCTTTTTTCGTCCCTTTTTTTTACGTCGGTTGGTACGAATGCAAATTTGAACAGGATGCATCACGAGCCCTATCGATCTCCGACCATCGTGGATTTACCGTCCGGTCTCTTTTTCTTTTTATTTGCGAGGCAATTTTCATTCTGTACGTGACAGGGTTCTGTTACTACAACCTTGCAATGCCTCGAAGCGTCACCAATCGTTAATTGAGATCTTCGTATGTGCGTCGTAACGTGGCGATAGTAAGTGAGCAGTGACGTTTAAAGGGCGCGTGGAAGACGTTTAACTATGTTTTAAATAACGTGAACATTTCAAAAGTGTAGTATCGAATTTTTAATCGTTTCAACGCTGCAAACGAAGCTGCCTGTCACGTAGTAGCAGAGAAATTTATTTATTTTGACTCGATGAATATTTGTGAATTTATTATGCCCTATAAAAAAGATCGCTAGCACGTGGTGTAAATTGTATGTGCCTCACAGCGTTAGTAGTAAATGACGATTAAACGACGCGAATCATTAGGATTCCAACAAGTGAATATAAGTGGACCGTATCTAAATGAATTTCACTTCGGACTAGAGTTTATTTTGCTATGTACTTGATGACTCGAGAGTCTTCGAAGAATTTTTACGTTTCAAAAGCTCGGAGTGGGTAGAATTTTTGTGACATTGCTGAGGGAAAACAGTTTCTTTTCTATTGGTTTAGGTAAAATTCGGGTGGAGATGGAAATAAAAGTGACGTATGAAGTGGGTCTGTTTGCACAAAGTGACCGTAGCAAGTAATAAAACGCAATACCTCGACATAAATAGAAAACTGCAAACAAAAGACTCTACTAAGGTTAAGGATTTCAGATTTGACTGACAATAAAAAATACTAGCTAGAATGACCTTGGGTCTTGCTGCTATAGGTAATTTTTCTAGTAACACAGCTGTATGTAAACAAAATTTTACCCTAAATATCTGATATATTTTTGCACATAAAACGTTGATGTTGCACATAAAACCTTGATATTGCACATAAAAATTTATTATAATAAATAATAAATGATGTCTGAATTACTTTCAGTTTCGAACGACATTAACGCAAGATTTCTTGATTGCTTACCGTGATTGCATCGCGGACGATAAAAAATGATAATGTATTAAGAACGTGGCGAAAGAGAGGAAGAGTTTGACAGGAAATCTGTTGAAGTAATTCTTCAATGTAATTTCCTCTTCCACCCCCAGCCCTTATTGGAAGTGTTGGTCGTAGTTGCGGTAACTTCGTTAGGTTCTTCTTTCTACCTTATTTTCCTTCGGTCCCATTTTTCTTCGCGGCGAATCAACGGAAAAGCATCGCGAGGAATATCAGCTTGCTTCTCGGACTTCATTGAAGGCTTCAAGAATTTTTAATGGCAAATTTGAGTGGGGAAAAGATAGGAAACTGTAGGTGAAATTTGGAGAAGTTTTGCATTTGGACGATTTGAGGATTTGTGGACTTGGGGATTTGAGGATTTGAGGATTTGAGGATTTGAGGATATGAGGATTTGAGGATGTGAGAATTTGAGAATGTAGGTATTTGAGTATGTGAGAATTTAGGGATGTAAGAATTGAATTTGAGGATGTGAGAATTTGAGAATGTAGGTATTTGAGTATGTGAGAATTTAGGGATGTAAGAATTGGAGGATATGAAAATTTAGGAATGTGGGTAATTGAGTATGTGAGAATTTGGGGATGTGGGTATTTGAGTATGTGAGAATTTAAAAGGTTCGAATTTAAGATTTCAAAATTTGAGAGCTTGAATATCTGGCGATATGTACAGAGATTTCAAAACATGGAAAGCCCTAATTTTTTTCCATTTTTCCCCCTTTTTCGACAATTCAAATCTTCATAGTCTTTTAATCTTTAAACCACAATTCAATCCGAAATAAAATCAGAATCCCAAGAAAATTTCGAACTTGTCAAATTCCGCATGAAACCGAAATAAAATGAAAAGTAAAAACCCTCTCTCGATATCTGTACAACGCATAAGAATAAAAAAGCTTTTACAGGTTATCGCGTTTAATCTCCGATTCAATTGTCTGGCGATTATGAGAATTTCAATGTTCTCTGATTCCATTCCGAGCGAGGATAGAAAAAGAAGGTTGGATGCAAGTAATAGAACAATTTCGATATCGATATCGATTATGGGCAAGTGCATGAATGTCGACATCGTAATTCCGTAGCGCTGTGCAGAACACCTATGCGAACGAGTGATTGATATTTACGCGTCGAGTGTGGGATAAAGCCACACGTTGGAGAACATGGTGTTCGTAACACGGTGTTGAAATACCCATCTATTCTACGGTGTTTACCGTACGAGTTATCTAAAATGTTAATTACTTAGAAACTGTAAAAATTTGTAACAAGAGAGTTTTCACGTATTTTATACAATATTATATGATATATTATAGCATACTATTACTGGAACTATAGTAACGTAAATATAATATCATTTAATTAGAACTATTTTGGTAATTTATTGTACTGTTGTTTCAAAATATTCTTTTGCTCCACTTTACTACTATACTGTACATATACCACTGTTTCATGATATAACTGTACTACTATAACAGTGCTGTATTCCTTTACTGCTCCACTATTGCAATGATTCCACTATACAACTATATTATTGTAGCATTGTACAACCATACTGCTGTGCTACTATGTATTACTGCATTACTATACTATTGTGGTATTGTATTACTATTGAAATATATCACTTTTGCAAGAATACGATACAACTATAGTACTATACTACCATACCACTGTACTACTATAGTACCATACCACTGCACCACTATACTACCATACCAGTGCATTACTATACTATTATACTACTATACTACTATACTGCTATATTACTATACTACTATACTACTATATTACTATACTACTATACTATTATACTACTATACTGCTGTGCTACTGTGCTATTGTGCTACTATGCTACTATGCTACTATACTACTATACCACTATACCACTATACCACTATACTACTATACCACTATACTACTATACTACTATACTACTACACTACTATACTACTATACTACTGTGCTACTATACTACTATACTGCCATACTACTACACTACTACACTATTATACTACTATACCACTATACTACTATACTACTATACTACTACACTACTATACTACTATACTACTGTGCTACTATACTACTATACTGCTACACTACTACACTACTACACTACTACACTACTATACTACTATACTACTATACTACTATATTACTATACTAATATACTAATATACTAATATACTAATATACTACTATACTACTATACTACTATGCTACTATACTATTGTACTACTGTACCGCTGTAAAATGTATGTTATCATATTGCTGATCAAGTCTTTCACTATACTATTATATTACAATTTCATTATTCTATTACTGCATTATTGCACCTCTTTGCTGTTACACTACACAACTATTACATTATTTCACCGCTTTGCTATATTATTACACTATAACACCTCACAAATGCACTATCATACTACCACAATACAAGCTATCGCTACACTGTACCTTTATCCCATCTCATTAACAATAATATAAAATAATATCCAAAAACCAGTATCCAACACCAAAATAAAATATATATCCAAAAAAAAATTGCTCCAAAATCTCGTCAATTAGCAATAAGATAATGGTACAACCTCTTCGTCACATCAAACCAACGTGTTAAGGTACGTTACAATTTGTTATCGCGACTATAAATTCCGGTTACAGTAGGTTAAACTCCGCTAAGCCACAATTGCGAAAATTATCTCTCCGTTCGCCGGCGTTAAATTTCCCCGGTACGATCTATCCGTGCACTCGGATCGACAGTCGATATCGGGTCGACTCGGATATTAAACCTCAAATAAAGCTGCTCCTCCTTTCGGGAAGGAGAAAAAGAGCACCGCGTCGTATTTTTCCGCGACGATCAGCCGGAACAATTAAACGGGCGATGCGCCCGAACACGCCAAGATACGGTCTCGCACGTATTGCAATTTGTATGGAAATATGAGCCGGCTTCGAGTTTCTGCAACCACCGCGGTGGCTGCATTCGGATATACTCGCGGCACGAGCTGCATTTCCTGTATCGTATCGTGCTAGCACTCGTTATCATGCGGAGACGAACCTCTCTCTCGTACACTTCTCTCTCTTCTATACCCTAGCTAACGCTGTACAGTCGAGAGCAAATCAAACTTTCTTGAAGAAAATGGGCCAATTAAGGGAGAGGCTGGGCTACCGCTTCCGAATTCTTGATTGGTTGCTTTCCGAGGTCGGCATTTTAGGGACTTGCGATTTTCGGGGATAACTGGTAAATTTGGAACACTTGTAGTGTGGAGATTTTGGAGATTTGGGAATTTGAGAATTTTTAAGTGTGGAAATTGGAAATTTTGGAAGTTGGAAATTGTGGAATTTGGCAATTTTGGACTTTGGAAATTTTGGAATAGAAAATTGTGGAATTTGGCAATTTTGGAGTTTGGAAATTTTGAAACTGAAAATTTTGGAATTGAAAATTTGGGAATTTGGGAATTTTGGAATTTGGCAATTTTGGAATTGAAAATTGTGGAATTTGGGAATTTTGGAATTTGGAAATTTTGGAAGTTGAAAATTCTGGAATTTGGCAATTTTGGAATTGAAAATTGTGGAATTTGGCAATTTTTGAATTTTTGAATTTGGCAATTTTGGAATTTGGAATTTGATGATCTAAAATCTTCCAAATTTCCAAGTCCCAACTTCCAAATTTTTAATTACCAAATTTCCAAACATCTAAATTCCCATATTTCCAAACTTCTATAAATTTACCTTTAAAATTTGCAACATGCCATCTACCCAAATTTCCGAATCGAAAATGGAGCTTCTCTACATTAGAATTTGAAGATAATTAAATGTCTATATCCATCCGCACCGAAAGGAAGCTTTCGGTTTGCACCCGAGCGTACGATCGACGTCGTCCCAAAACACGAATACCAGCGATGACGAATGCCTTCCCGTACCCGTTGCCACCATTCCCGATGCAAATGGCCCTTTTCACGCGAAACCACGTCGATACCTAATGTATTTACCAGACCGTTCGTGGATACACGCGGGAAAACACTCAGCCCGATGGCTGTTCTCGTCTACTCGACCTCTATTCACTAGCTCGGAAAATGTCGCAATCGATGGGGAACCATGCTGTGTGCTAAAATACTACGATCTTTCATTCTACCTTCTACATTCACTTTTTTATTCCACTTTGTTCTTTCGACACCTTTCCAAACAATTAGTTTCTTAATTCGTTTCTTGAAACGCTAGAACAGATTCTACGGAAATTAATTGGAAACTTGGGTTTACGTTTAGTACTTCAGTGCTTTTATTTCAAAAATAAAAATAAAAATTATTTTGAAGTTGTAACGTGGTTTTGTAAATGTAAGTTGAATAATTCAGAATACAGCGGTGATAGTATGGGAAAATTAAAGTATGCGTTATAGCATTAGATGTGTGTGTGAGTATGTGCATACAGGGTGTATCATAAGTAGTGTAGGTCCCTGAAATGGAGGGTAGCTGATTCTGAATAAGATTACCCTTTGCAGAAATGGGTTTCAAGCTTCGTTTTTGAATTATTAAGGAAAAACGCGGACCAATCAGAGCTCGAGATTACGCATGCGCAGACGCGAGAGCGGCAGCTTCGGATAACGCGTAGTTATGCAACGCGTGGTAATCCAACGCGTAGTAATACAGCGTGTGGATATCCAACGCGTAGTAATC
>NW_003797104.1:20974-65869 GCF_000220905.1 Megachile rotundata
TGTGGTAATCTTACGCGTAGTAATCCAACGCGTAGTAATCCAACGCGTAGTAATACAGCGTGTGGATATCCAACGCGTAGTAATCCAACGCGCAGTGATCCAATGCGTGGATATCCAACGCGTAGTAATGCAACGCTTGGTAATCCTACGCGTTATAATCTAACGCGTGGTAATTCTACGCGTGGTAATTCTACGCGTAGTAATGCAACGACGCGTAGTAATCCAACGCGTAGTAATCCAACGCGTAGTAATCCAACGCGTAGTAATCCAACGCGTAGTAATCCAACGCGTAGTAATCCAACGCGTAGTAATCCAACGCGTAGTAATCCAACGCGTAGTAATCCAACGCGTAGTAATCCAACGCGTAGTAATCCAACGCGTAGTAATCCAACGCGTAGTAATCCAACGCGTAGTAATCCAACGCGTAGTAATCCAACGCGTAGTAATCCAACGCGTAGTAATCCAACGCGTAGTAATCCAACGCGTAGTAATCCAACGCGTAGTAATCCAACGCGTAGTAATACAGCGTGTGGATATCCAACGCGTAGTAATCTAGCGCGTGCATATTCAACGCGTAGTAATCCAACGCGTAATAATGGAACGCGTGGTAATTCTAAGCGTAGTAATGCAACGTGTGGTAATCTTACGCGTAGTAATCCAACGCGTAGTAATCCAACGCGTAGTAATCCAACGCGTAGTAATCCAACGCGTAGTAATCCAACGCGTAGTAATCCAACGCGTAGTAATCCAACGCGTAGTAATCCAACGCGTAGTAATCCAACGCGTAGTAATCCAACGCGTAGTAATCCAACGCGTAGTAATCCAACGCGTAGTAATCCAACGCGTAGTAATCCAACGCGTAGTAATCCAACGCGTAGTAATCCAACGCGTAGTAATCCAACGCGTAGTAATCCAACGCGTAGTAATCCAACGCGTAGTAATCCAACGCGTAGTAATCCAACGCGTAGTAATCCAACGCGTAGTAATCCAACGCGTAGTAATCCAACGCGTAGTAATCCAACGCGTAGTAATCCAACGCGTAGTAATCCAACGCGTAGTAATCCAACGCGTAGTAATCCAACGCGTAGTAATCCAACGCGTAGTAATCCAACGCGTAGTAATCCAACGCGTAGTAATACAGCGTGTGGATATCCAACGCGTAGTAATCTAGCGCGTGCATATTCAACGCGTAGTAATCCAACGCGTAATAATGGAACGCGTGGTAATTCTAAGCGTAGTAATGCAACGCGTGGTAATTTTAAGCGTAGAAATCTAACGCGTAGTTTCCAACGCGTAATAATCCTCGCGTTCTGATTGGTCCGTGTTAACACCTAAATATAAAATTGTTACCTTGTCCAGCAGCAAATTGTCCACATACGCCGCAGCGATTAAATTAAGCCGTAACGCAAAATTACATGGAATTAAACAAAATTACGACGTACAATTAGAGAGGGTTAAGGAAAATGACTTTTGAAAGGGGACGTTTCTCAACGGGACAATGGTCTATCTCGAAACAATAGTTTTTCGTATCCAGCCGAAAAGGCCGGAAAGACGCCCTCCTCTTTCGAGCTTATTCTACTTTGCGCTGTAAACGAGAGTTTCTGGACACGGAAAAAGAAAGTTTTCGCCCGGGCAGAATACTTTAGCGAGCTAAGGGAACTACGGGGCTAAACGCTAAAACATAACTCTCGGTGACCCAAACACTCTCGAGTTTATAGAATGGTGCGCACGGTGAGAACAAAGAAAGTATTACAACCGTTGAAAAAACAACCCTCGAGGTTGTATACAAAAAAGAAAGGATAGAGAAATAAAAAGGAGAGAGACATTCGGTACCTTATCTCGAGGCTACTGTGTATTTCTAAAGTCTAAAGAGAAAACAGAACGGAAGAACACCGGGGAATCTGTGCTTAAAAATCTGCCTCTCTAAATATTCCTGAATTTCTGTTACTTCATCGTTTTTTTTTAATCCACTTGGTTTTGACGCTATAGTTTTATAACTTGCTATAACTGTATAACTTTGAACTAATTTAAATGGCGGACGTTCGGTGAAAGTAATCAAAATGGCCGACAATGAACGCTTCGAACTTGATATACTTCGTGGTAAAATAAAAACGACATCAAATTTGATAACTGACTCACAAATATATTAACAGGGTTGGACATGAAAATAATGAAAGACTCTGTACATAAATTATGTTTGTACAATGCAACAATCAATGCATACATCAATTTTATCTGAAGTTGTATACTGAACTGTTCAACAGTAACAATTTATAAAATCACGTTGTGATAACAAAATGTGTTAATATTTTTATTTTTGAAGAACTCAGTGAAAATATTGAAATTAAAAGTGATTGAAGAAGAAAGGGTCCTACCATAAATTATGTTTGCATTAAAAAATCGATGTACACATAATTTTGTCTGAAGCTTCCAAACTCTCCAACCCTCAAAATTCATAAAATCACGTGGCAACACCAGAAATTTCTTTTTATGTCCGAAGAGTTCGGTGAAAGTGATTGAAATGACCGACATTCCTGAACGCTTTGAACTTGATATCGCACAATATTTCGCGTGGTAAAATGCAGTGAAAACGGTATAAAACGAGCTAACAATTTCACGAAACGAAGCGTCCACAAAGGAGCAGCATTTTGCTCGTTGAATCGACGCCAGCTCGTAGCAAGGTTACCGGGCAGAAATAACTCGAAAGAGAAATCGTTAGGTAGGATCGACGAGCAGCAACGAGGCCAGCCTTTTGCTATCCTGTTAACCGCTAATTACAGACTGATCCTGAAATGAAAGGACACACGAGTCCTGTCGATAAAACGATATTGCCTGCCCCGTTCAAATGGTCATATTTGCTCTTTGAAATGGTCTCCAACGAATAACGGCCACGGGAAATTCACTCCAAGTGCACGTTCTGGCTACTTTTCAAAGTATCCTAGAAAATCCCTTCATCTACCTCGTTTTCTACGAATTTGCTTTATACTTTTATTTCATTTTTCAGTTTGGTTGTTTTTGAGGGAGATGTGGCTTCAATGGTGTTGAGGATCTTGTAGTTTTATATTTCTTAATATTTATATTGTTTATGTATTTATTAGTGCTTTTTTAGTATTTCTTTAGTTAGGGTTTTGTATTAGGGTGATAAGTCGCATTCTTGATAGGGATGTACTTTTGGGGTAGGTAGTTAGAAATTTGGATTCCAAAGTTAAGAATTTGAGAATTTGGAAATTTTAGAGTTTGAAAACTTGAGAGATTGGGAATTTGAGAGTTTGGGAATATGAGAATTTGGGAATTTGGGAATTTGGGAATTTGGGAATTATGGAAATGGGAAATTGTGGAATTGGGGAATTATGGAATAGGAAAATTATGGAATTGGAGAATTATGGAATTGGGGAATTATGAAATTGGGGAATTGTGGAATTGGCAAATTATGGAATTGGGGAATTATGAAATTGGGGAATTGTGGAATTGGGAAATTATGGAATTGGAGCGTTATGGAATTGGGAAATTATGGAATTGGGGAGTTATGGAATTGGAGCGTTATGGAATTGGGAAATTATGGAATTGGGGAGTTATGGAATTGGAGAGTTATGAAATTGGAGAGTTATGGAATTGGGAAATTATGGAATTGGCTAATTTGGGAATTTAGGAATTTGAGAATTTGAGAATTTGAGAATTAAAAAATTTAGAAACACAAAAACCACAAATTTTCATAATTTCCTCAATTTTCCCAAACAATAATTCCCTCAATAAAAGTACATAAAATAATAAAAAATTATTATACAGTTGCACTCAGCGCGCACACTATTTGACTCACCAAATGGCATAACCAGTATTGTTCGAGTAAAAGGAAATAAAATCTAAGATATTATTTTCCAGTGGAAAAAATTCAGCAAGGAGCTAAATGAAAATCCTGAGTAGCTTCTATAATTTAACCAATAAGAAGCAGACGATATCGGCCACTTCAAACTTTTTCAATTTTCCCACCAATTTTATGCAAAAGTCTCTTGGAATAAGAAACGACTCCACCACATCTAAAAATTCCTAATTTCTTCCATACGATTTCTTTACAGAAGATGTGAAATTATTAGCAGTGTACTGTAAATCGATATCTTAAGGGGAACAGAATAACCTGTTGATAAATGCATATATTGTGCAAATTAATATTATTCGGTTGTTAATAATTTTGTATATTCTACAAATTAACATTATTTACTTGTTAATAATTTTGTATATTTTCAAGTATTAATGAACAACAAATGTAAGTAATAAAATTATTCATTTCTTACATTTTATAATTGGAATTCTCTTTGTACTTTTTCAAGGTTTTGCAAACTTGTAAAAAATAATATAGTATTGTAATATTATCTCATTACTTTCTTCTCACCCTCTAAAAATTTAGTCTAGTCATTTAAAAATCATTGAGCAGAAAAATTAAAATTTAAGAAATCACTCAAAGCAATTTTCTGTTAGTATATTCATAGAATTATTCCATTTGTCACATTTTAGCTAGAATTTAAATGATTACACAAATTACAATAAAATGAGAATTAGAAAAAAATTGTTGACACCCCCTACTGCAAATACCAAAATTTTGATTACAGAATAAAAATTCCGATTACTCAAATTACAATAAAATTGTATAGAATTAGAAAAAAATTGTTGACACCCCTACTGCAAGTACCAAAATTTTGATTACACAATTAAAATTCTGATTACCCAAATTACAATAAAATTGTATAGAATTAGAAAAAAAATTGAGACCCCTGCTAAAACAGAATCCTCGAAGAAGCTGCCCTAATCCAGTGTTCCGAAATCTAGTTAGTAGTAATCTGCGCTCAAGAGGTTAATTAGCTAAAACACTCGTCCGATAAGAAAGCGATTCAGCACGGAATGTTGATCGAGCAGTTCGATTATTTTTCTCCGTTCGTCGAAAAGAACGAGGGTGGCGAGCGAGAGGATAAAGAGAACGTAAGAAAGAGAGGTCGTATTCGAAAGAAACGTTTGAAGAGGAAGCGAGAAAAGCGTTCGATCGAGCTTGTTGGAAAACAAGGAACGGCTCGAGCGAATGGACACCGTTGAAAAACGAAGCTTGGACGGGTAGGTAGCTGGAAAATGGGAATTGAATTATGCAGAGAGGAGAAAGGAACGGGCGAGAGTGGCAAACAAGCAGGAAAGAAAGCGGGATGAGGCAGTTCGGAGTCGGTGGAGAAAAAACTGGAGCAAGATTAAAGAGAACGGTAGCCAAAGATTTTGAACGAGGAGATAATGGAACGGAGGGTGGAATGTAGATAAAACGGAGAGAGGGTTGTCTCGGTAAAATGATGAGCTAGGGTCCCTGAACAGGACGAGAGACGTCGCTAAAAGATCTGCGAAATTAGCCGATAAGGAGCTGATCCGGAAAAGAGATTGAGATTTATACTCTGGGGGTCGATGCTGGACAGTTTCGTTTATTCAGCCGAATGGAAATCAGTTAAAACGTCTTTCGACAAGGATGATCGAGGGATTAAATGATTTTGAGTAATTAGTTAATGGAAACATATGATTTTGAGTAATTAGTTAATGGAAATTTAACTGCTTAGCCTATAAGTTTTTCGGCAGGTGCATCAATTAGGGTTGCTTAATTATTATTGCAGCGTTAAGGTAAATAGAGAATGTTGAAATGTTAGATACATTTTCGATTTATCGATCATTAATTATACAAACTGCAATTGGTGTCATACTCAAAACTCGATGTTTATACATGATTTAGTTTTGTCACGGTTCAACTGTAACGTACGTCACGAGTCTAACTTGATATTAGAGAGCGAGGGGTTAAGTGTGATTTGGTGATCACTTATTGGAAATTTAAGTGCGATTGGGTGATAATCACTCATATTTGGTATAATGAATATTTTGGTGAATATTTAGTAGTATTTATTTAGGATAAATATAAGTAATATTTGGTAGTTACCTGCTAAAAATTTAAAGGATATTTGATAATCATGAATGGATATAAAGTCATGAAAATTAAGAAAATTAGGAATATTAGGGAAACGAGGAAAATTAGGAACAATAGGAACATTATGAAAATTATGAAAATTATGAAAATTAGGAAAATTAGGAAAATTAGGAAAACTAAGAAAATTAAGAAAATTAGGAGAATTAGGAAACTGAGATAAATGAGGAAAACTAGGAAAATTGTAAAGATTAGAACAATGAGGAAAATAAAGGAAATTACGAAAATTGGTAATTGGTGAATTGATGAATTAGAAAATTGGAATTCTGGAAATTTGACAATTTGCAGATTGATAATTTGAAAAATGATATAATTGGAAAAATCGATTGAAAATTCAGAAAATTGAAAAATTGGAAAATGTGAAATTTGAAAATTCATGAATTACAAAATTAAAAAATTGAAAAATTAGGAAATTTGAACATTTCAAGACTGTGAATATGCAAAATTAGTTAATTTAAAAATTTGGAAATTTGGAAATTTAGAAATTTAGAAACTTGGAAATTTGAAAATTTGGAAATATGGAAAAATTGAAAAGTATTAAACACGAAAATATGAAAACTTACAAACTGCAATGTATCTATACATTTTTCCAAACCTTAAAATCTACATCCCCAATATACCACTACACAAACAATCAAACCTCCACCTAAACATCCCACAAAACAAATTACCTCATTAAACAAATAAACCCAAACAACCCTCCGAACGCAAACCCCGTCATTTCGTACCACTATGTACAATATCCTCAAGATTCATCCTTGTTAGCATATCATTCTCATTTTTCATCATCCGTCTCGATCCACTCTCACCCTCGTAGCTCGTTTTCCTTTTCCTCTCACCCTTTTTGTCGCGTTTCGTCGTGGAACGTCGCGGATAATGTATCGCGAACATGTTCCTCGTCTCGTACAAGTTCGTTGTTATTACGTTTTTAGGTTATTGCATGTCGTTGGATGATAATCTTGTTACATGGTCCCGAGGTCGCGTTACGAGGCCAGTATCGAAACGTCGGACGAAATTTGATTACGTACCACGACATACGTCACTTTCGCATCGTCATGTTTTCCCTGGTGCAAAACTAGTCAGATTTTAGTTACTATGAAAAATATTTTTACTTTGCAAAAAGCGTACTAATCTTTATTAAGTTTTTGTGAATATTTATTTCTTTAAATTATAATATCAGGTTATTATTTTAAGGTACTCTTTGGTGTCATGAGTATTCGTATGACAAATCATATCTTGTCATATAAAAATTTTTAAATATATTTACATAAATAAATTGTTAAAATAAATTTATTGCAATTATTTACTGAATTATAATATTTAATGCAATTTTCATTTAATTGATGCAGTGGAGTTGGATATCAAGACATATTAACCTTGTAAATATTAATCAGTTAATCTTCATATTTGAGTTTTAGGTTAGGCGACCAAGATGGCGGCACTCATTCAAAATGGCTGTCAGCGTCGGCTGCCATCAAAATGGCTGTCATTCAGTACAACACTTAAGTATTTCAATGGAATTATGGAGATTAATTTCATAAACCAATTCCACCTGTTTAATCGCAATTATATTAATTAATTCCACCTCACAAAAAGCTCTCTCAAAAATCTCAAAACGCTATTCCTTCAGTTTAAGTATATTTAACAACTATTATAACTGGTATAATCTGCCAACTACAATAAGTGAAAAAATGAAGAAATCCGCAAATGTACGCCAGCTACATTAATTTTACTACAACCAACAACTAATTATAACTATAATTCGCCAACTACAATAAATGTAACAATTTCTATTGCTCGAAGCAGCCTCCTTAAGAATAAACCTTAAATCTTCCCCACCTGTAGCAGCGTTAATACCCCGCGTCGAATATGCTCAATTTGAATGAAAATTCTCGTTGCTCAAAAGCGAAGCGTAAATTCGCAATGAACGCGTCTTCGCTGCAGAGAAACGAGCGTACGTGTAAAATACATTTTAATTACTGAGGATCCACGTCCGACGTAATTGCAAACGAACAGCTGGCAGAAAAAGCTCGTTCCAGATTTAGACGAAGAACGGCCGTCGGCGTAATCCAACGGGAGAAACTTCAAAGCCGGGCGAGCACTTTCCTTCTCGTTATAACGCGTTTGCCACTTCGGCCGGTGTAACTTGTTTTTCCACCGCGTTGTTTCCACGTTTCTGAGCAACGAACACCCTGCAACGTTGTAAGCTTCGTCGGATCACCTTCGCCGCGCATTACAGGTCAGTGGGGGATCGATGTAATGGATGACCAGCTAAAACTTCTTCGATGGTCGGGAACTTCGGTGTTAACATTGCGTCGTGCTCGTCGACGAAACCATTAACCCTCTCGAAACTAAGTGTTACCACGATAAGTGCACAACCTAATTTAAATGTAACGCACCGACGACCGTGCATGTAATTTTCGTTGTGATAAATGCGAGTTAAGAATTAGTTTCGAAGTATTAGCGCGACGTAGTTTTGGGACAAGTTTTTGGTCAAATTTATAAAATTAGGAATTTTGTTTGTTGCGAATAAACTTTGTAATTTGATGGTGTGAATGTTTGATAGTATAAGAATTTGGGAATTGGAAGTTTGGGAATGGAAGAAGTTTGAAAAGCAGGAAATTAGCAGATTTGAGAGGTTATTAACATTAATAATACCTAGATACCTAGAGGTTATTGACTTGAAAATATAGATCGATACCTAATCATTTAACTAGTTATTCCTAGATATCTAGTTATTTGTATTCCAATCATCAATGTGTCCCAATGATGGTTCTGCGTCCCTAGGATCCCGTATCTTCATAATTTGAATATCTCTAGGATCTTGATTCATCAGAATTCTGATGTTCATGTATCCCTATAATCCTAGAACCACTCGACTCTCTCTGCCTCTAAAATCCCTACTTTTCTAGAATATATGTTCTACGTTCCTAGAAACCCAAGAATCCCAAGAATCCCAAGAATCCCAAGAATCTTAAGAATTCCAAGAATCCTAAGAATCCCAAGAATCCAATAAATCCCAAGAGTCCCTAGAAGCTTCATATCCTCAGAATCCCTATATCCCTAGAGTCCCCATATTCCTAGAATCCCCATATCTCTAGAATTCCTTATTCTTCGAATATCCATATCCTTAGAGTCCCCATATCTCTAGAATCCCCATATCCCTAGAATCCCCATATCCCTAGAATCCCCATATCCCTAGAATCCCCATATCCCTAGAATCCCCATATCCCTAGAATCCCCATATCCCTAGAATCCCCATATCCCTAGAATCCCCATATCCCTAGAATCCCCATATCCCTAGAATCCCCATATCCCTAGAATCCCCATATCCCTAGAATCCCCATATCCCTAGAATCCCCATATCCCTAGAATCCCCATATCCCTAGAATCCCCATATCCCTAGAATCCCCATATCCCTAGAATCCCCATATCCCTAGAATCCCCATATCCCTAGAATCCCCATATCCCTAGAATCCCCATATCCCTAGAATCCCCATATCCCTAGAATCCCCATATCCCTAGAATCCCCATATCCCTAGAATCCCCATATCCCTAGAATCCCCATATCCCTAGAATCCCCATATCCCTAGAATCCCCATATCCCTAGAATCCCCATATCCCTAGAATCCCCATATCCCTAGAATCCCCATATCCCTAGAATCCCCATATCCCTAGAATCCCCATATCCCTAGAATCCCCATATCCCTAGAATCCCCATATCCCTAGAATCCCCATATCCCTAGAATCCCCATATCCCTAGAATCCCCATATCCCTAGAATCCCCATATCCCTAGAATCCCCATATCCCTAGAATCCCCATATCCCTAGAATCCCCATATCCCTAGAATCCCCATATCCCTAGAATCCCCATATCCCTAGAATCCCCATATCCCTAGAATCCCCATATCCCTAGAATCCCCATATCCCTAGAATCCCCATATCCCTAGAATCCCCATATCCCTAGAATCCCCATATCCCTAGAATCCCCATATCCCTAGAATCCCCATATCCCTAGAATCCCCATATCCCTAGAATCCCCATATCCCTAGAATCCCCATATCCCTAGAATCCCCATATCCCTAGAATCCCCATATCCCTAGAATCCCCATATCCCTAGAATCCCCATATCCCTAGAATCCCCATATCCCTAGAATCCCCATATCCCTAGAATCCCCATATCCCTAGAATCCCCATATCCCTAGAATCCCCATATCCCTAGAATCCCCATATCCCTAGAATCCCCATATCCCTAGAATCCCCATATCCCTAGAATCCCCATATCCCTAGAATCCCCATATCCCTAGAATCCCCATATCCCTAGAATCCCCATATCCCTAGAATCTCTTATTTCTCAAATCGCTATAATCCTAGAATCCCCCAAATTCCCAGAGTCCCCATATCCCTAGAATCCCCATGTCCCCAGAATTCTTTATTCCTCGAATTCCCATATCCTTAGAGTCCCCATATCCCTAGAATCCCCATATCCCTAGAATTCCTTATTCTTCGAATATCCATATCCTTAGAGTCCCCATATCTCTAGAATCCCCATATCCCTAGAATCCCCATATCCCTAGAATCCCCATATCCCTAGAATCTCTTATTTCTCAAATCGCTATAATCCTAGAATCCCCCAAATTCCCAGAGTCCCCATATCCCTAGAATCCGCATGTCCCCAGAATTCCTTATTCCTCGAATTCCCATATCCTTAGAGTCCCCATATCCGTAGAATCCCCGTATCCCTAAAATCCACCAAATCCCTAAAATCTCTTATTCCTCGAATCGCTATAACCTTAGAATCCCCTATTCCTTGAATCGCTATAACCTAGTAGACTATAATGCACTATATACCTAGTTCCAATAACGTTTCATGTAACAAGTTAGTTAAGCAGCGTGAAACGCGCGGCGTGACGCTTAATTTTCAGTGAAGCATTTTACTGTAACGATATCAATCGATACCCTTTGCAGTTCAGAGGAACAAACACGGAAGAGCCATCACGTTTGAGTGGATCGACAAAGTTATTTTCACTCGATTCGGGTCTTTTGCTCCCTGGCCGCGGATTCAATGGATATCCCATCGGGAAGGTGTCCAATAGCGCGTGTCGGCTCGGCACCGCGCGTTCCGTGTCTTTCCACCAGTTACAAAAGCAGACGAGGGAACAGGAATGAATACAGATGGCTTGCCGCCGGATAGACGATACACCGACCCGACGTCGTAAATCGATATACGTTCCTATATCGCGAGCATCCGCGCCTTCGATTACCGCCGCCAAGCACCGATATCGTTCCCGAGATACGATTTGAGAACGTTCGCTTTTTGGAGGATTCGCTAAATCCGCGTAGCATTTTCCGAGAGAGAAAGGCACTGACGAAAATGTTTACTATCGATGACTCTGTTCTTTGCAGGTAGGAGGCTGATCAGATTTAACCTCTTGTGGTGCAATTTGTTAAGTGAGTCAGTCAGAACTAACTATTTATAGGTATGATATTAACCCCTTCCCGTGCTATTTACTTATCAGATGCGTCAGTCAAGACTAACTATTCAAGGCTATAACATTGAAACGAACAAAGAAAATTTAAATGTTGTAACTATTTTATATTCACGGATCCTTTATAATGCAACTTATAGTTGGACCTAGATTTCAAGTTGAAGAGTATTCAAGATTTAAGTAAGATTTGTCACATTTGAACTGTAAGTACATCACGAGTGAGACTCATCAAAGTACGAGAAGAGATTAAGAGAAATAAAGAAAATTAATATGCGAATATTTTATACTGGGTGATGCTTGACTATACAAATTATAGCTGAACGTAAATTTCAAGTTCAAGAGTATTAAAAATGTATGCAAGCTTTGTCACATTTGAACTATAAGTGCGTCACGAGTGAGGCTCATCAAAGCATAGATAAGGTAACGGGTTAAGGAGCACACCTACCCCATATTAAACACCTATCTCAACTACGCCTAGTCCATCTTGAACACCTACCCCAACTATACCTAGCCCATCCTGAACATCTACCCTACCTACACCTACCACATCTTGAATACTTACCCCAACCACACCTACCACATCTTGACGTTCGGAATGAACCACTAGAAATGTTTGTCAACTTCTTGCGATCTCTCAAGACAATTGCTACCACCGAAAATACAGATGTCAACACGAGTTGGAATGTAGCTCTTCCACATACCTGGGTCAGCCACACGCACCAAGTGGGTTGACATCGGTACGTATCGACTATATACAAGGTTGACATCGGTACGTGTCGGCTATGTAGATGGTTGACATCAGTACGTGTCAATCCACATACAAGGTTGACATCGGTACGTGTCAATCCACATACAAGGTTGACATCGGTACGTGTCAATCCACATACAAGCTTGACATCGGTACGTGTCAACCCACATACAAAGTTGACATCGGTACGTGTCAATCCACATACAAGGTTGACATCGGTACGTGTCAACCCACGTACAAGGTGGACATCGGTACGTGTCAACCCACATACAAGCTTGACATCGGTACGTGTCAATCCACATACAAGGTTGACATCGGTACGTGTCAATCCACATACTAGCTTGACATCGGTACGTGTCAACCCACATGCAAGGTTGACATCGGTACAAGGCTATATATCCATTTTTCTATTCTGACCAATTGAAGCCGTAGTCCTTCCATAGTCAGACATCTGGGTCAGCCTTTTATGCTCCAACTCGTGTGTTGTCTACTGTACATCGTTCTAAGTAAACGAATACACCTCTCGGAGAACTTTGCACCAACGTTTGCTTGAAACTATTGAAACTGCCGATCAAAGTAACTGCAGCTTCTACATTTTCTGTTACGAAATTTTGTTACGGTGCTCTTGTTGTAATAGTAATATCTTATTTAAAGAATAGTTAGATCGTTGAAGAATAGTTAGATGGTCGATACTGTAATATTTTGATAATTATGCAAAATAGGTACTTTTTCCAATTTTTATATTTTTTTTTAACCTTCTTGGTGATGCTTTGTTATGAATCTGATGATCAAAAGGGAAAGGTTCGATTAGGGTTAAGCTAACTTTCTTTGCAAATAGCTTTATTCTGAATCTGACAGCGGTAGTCGATAGGTCAGGTTAGGTGAGGTAAAGTGAAGTTAACTTAGAAATAATTGATGTTCTTTAATAAGATTGACACTGTGTGTAATAATTGATGTTCGTTAATAAGATTGACACTGTTTGAAATAATTGATATTCTTGATGAAGCCTCTTAGTATTGTAAAGTTAGAACCCAAACCGTTCACGCTACACATAATGTAAAACCCAAACTGTTTTAGGACACCATATTTTTCTGACCATATCAACCATAGTTAACCGTCACGCTGTAAACTTGTCCCCAAAAATTAGAATTTTTTCCACACTACCTGAAGAACCAAACCGTTAGTCCAGCCTTCTTCCCTCTATCCTCTATTACCTCCCTCTATTCTATTTCCTCCCTCTACAGCTTACGTCGGATTGGTAGAGCCACCACTACATAACCAAAAAATTGTTTACTTCACACATACCAAAATGTAAAAATATCAGAAACGATTCAACATTCAACCAAGTCACTTTAAAACCTACTAAAACCTATCGCTGAATAAATTCAATCAGCACCTTACCTATATTGTTAATTTTTCAACCTATCTTATACACAAACGAGTTCACCCGACACATCGGGTGCAACTGTCGCGCCAAGAATCAACGAGAAGAGCACGATACAGATTGCGAAGCTAATGTCGTGACTTATGTTTATTTCCGGCGAAATCTGAGAATAGCAAGTACGCGAATCATGTGTAACCTGCATGCACAAATGTGTGAGTATAATAACTTTCTTGAAATGCAGATGCATGTTCGTCTGTCGTCTCCAAAGGGTTAATAACGAACCTGCATCATGTTCCATTAATCCACGGCACAATGCATCTCAATTAGAAAGCATTCCAGCGATCTACCATCTCAAAGTTAACCACCAACGGAATTAACAATCAACACGAGTGCAATTACAGCTCAACAAGCAGAATATAATGAAAAATCCCCGGTCGTATAATCAAGGGAGCCTGCGGTACTCGATTTTAATGCACGATGCTTGCAGAAAATGCAGACTCGTGGCGCATTTTGATATGCATATTAATGCGAAATTCTGGAAACAGAAGACGAAACAGGAGAGGAGGAGCAGAGGGAGAAAACGGGAGAAACCGGTGGCCCGAATAGCGGTCAATATTATAGCTTGCTTCATAGACGATTATTCCAACATTGTCTAGGAAATGAAGCCCTGGTGTTCTACTTAATAGCAAATGCTTCTCGTGTTCTAGATGCTAACGCGCAGTCAAAAGCAGCTGCTCCGATGATGACGATGAAGCAACCAATATGAATGCCTCGATCTTCCTTGATTCCTCTATAACGATGCGAAACTTGAACCAGTCAACTGTCGATCGTTGAATTATGGAATTTTTTCAGTTTGACGTCACAATATTTTTATTTTTGGTTACAATATTTTTGGGTGGTGTAATTTAGAAATTTCAATTTTAGTAAAGTAGGTAAGATATTCCGAGTATCTGAAGTACCACATTCTCGAGATAGCGGATTATGAAGTGGCCAAATTCCGGGATTTGCAAATTAGCACGTTATCAAATTCCTAAACCCCCTGTTAGGACGTTATTAAATTGGCAAATTCCTAAATATCCAAATTCGTAAATTTATAAATTTGCAAAACCCTAAGTTTACAAATTATAAAATTTCTAAATTCTTAAATTCTCAAATCCCTAATTGCTCAAGTCTCCAATTTCTCAAATCCGCAATTTCTCAAATTATCAAATTCTCAAATCCACCATTTCCCAAATCTCAAATTTCTCAAATTCTCAAATCCTCAAATCCACTATTTCCCAAATCCCCAATTTCTCAAATTCTCAAATCCTCAAATCCACCATTTCCCAAATCCCCAATTTCTCAAATTCTCAAATTCTCAAATCCACCATTTCCCAAATCCCCAATTTCTCCAATCCTCAATTTATAAAATCCTGAATTTCTGAAATTCCCAATTTCTCAAATTCCAAATTTCTTAAATCCCCAATTTCTGAAATCTCCAAATTCTCAAATCCCCAATTTCTCAAATTATCAAATTCTCAAATCCACCATTTCCCAAATCTCCAATTTCTCAAATCCTCAATTTCTGAAATCCCCAATTTCTCAAATTCCGAATTTCTCAAATCCCCAATTTCTGAAATCTCCAAATTCTCAAATCCCCAATTTCTCAAATTCCCAATTTCTCAAATCCCTAATCTTTCAAATTCAAAATTTCTCAAATCCCCAAATTCCCAAATTCTCAAATTCCAAAATTTCCAAAATAATAAAAAGTGTATGAAACAAATAATATCATAATTTAACACATATATCCATGAAATAAGTATGAGTACAATATAATCGAATCATAATAATAATAATATAATACAGTTTAGTACTTTAGTAATCCTCCACCGAAAGATTGAAGGTGTAAGTTTCGAAAGGCGGTTTAGTCTTTGCTCAACTTGTGAAAAATGCCACGTTTCTTTTCTTTGTTTTATTGTTTTCTTTTATTTTTCGCGGAACTTTCTGTCGCAAGGATTTGTGGAACTGCGATTGGAAAGTTTAGGGATCGATAATGGTCGTCGAAAGTAGCAAAAAGTCGTTACGAGTAGCCTTTGTGGCGAATGAACGTGAGATATTTTCTTAATGTTCAGTCGTATTTTCGAACAAAACAAAAGTTGTATTTGTAAGAAAAAAAGAAATGATTTCGAAGAAAAAAAAATAATAGTTAAATTATGGGAAATAATTGTACGATTCTGAATAGTTTTGATAATAATTTTTAATGTCCATTATAGTGTCAACAGAAGTAACGATTAAATAGCACGTGGATTCATTAGGATTCCCATTAAGTGAGAGTACAAGTAGACTGTATCTAAATGAATTTGACTTCGGACTACAGTTTATTTTGCTATGTACTTACTCGACAGTCCTCGAAGTTTTTATAACTATGTTTTAAATAACGTGAACATTTCAAAAGTGCATCGAATTTTCAATCGTTTCAATGTTGCAAACGAAGCTGCCTGTCACGTAATAGCAGAGAAATTTATTTATTTTGACTCGGTGGATATTTGTGAATTTGTTATGCCCTATAAAAAAGATCGCTAGCACGTGGTGTAAATTGTATGTGCCTCACAGCGTTAGTAGTAAGTGACGATTAAACGACGCGAATCATTAGGATTCCCAACAAGTGAATATAAGTGGACCGTATCTAAATGAATTTTACTTCGGATTAGAGTTTATTTTGCTATGTACTTGATGACTCGAGAGTCTTCGAAGAATTTTTACGTTTCAAAAGCTCGGAGTGGGTAGAATTTTTGTGACATTGCTGAGGGAAAACAGTTTCTTTTCTATTGGTTTAGGTAAAATTCGGGTGGAGATGGAAATACAAGTGACGTATGAAGTGGGTCTGTTTGCACAAAGTGACCGTAGCAAGTAATAAAACGCAATACCTCGACATGAATAGAAAACTGCAAACAAAGACTCTACTAAGCTTAAGAGTTCATAACCAGATTGTGACTAACAATAAAAAGTTCTCGCTAGAATGTAATGACTCCTTATTTCTGCTATGGGTAATTGATTAGAAACTACAAATGTTTTATATTGTATCACTAAAAATTGTTCTGAGGTCTAATCCCCTCGTTCGAATATACATTCTAACACCTAACATTGTTTTTCTATCTTTTTCGATTTTTTGAGACTGAAAATTCAATTCATTTTCAATTTGCAAATCGCAACCTTTGGAAATTAAAGTTCTGTGCTCTTTTCGTCGGTGTATTTTTCGAGATAGCCGTATTGATATTGATTGGAAGAGACAGTGCAAGCAAAGGCACTTTCATTCTCCGAAAACTGAGACCGACGAATTTTTTCACCGATTGGACTGGCTGGGTCAATCTTCACTTACCCGATGAAATTTTTTCAAAACTGTCGCCGAGAGAATCGACTATTTTCCATGAAAGTTCTGAAAGCTTCGTATTTTTACTATAAATGAATTTAAGGAACCACTTGAATTTATTAAAAGAAATCGATACAGAATCATCAGTGTAACAATTAACTGTTTTCTTTAAGTGAAACTTGAAAAAAAAGAAATGAAAAAAGTTGAAACGTAGGAAATCTCACAATGTGTAATGTAGGAAATTTCAAAATGTGAAACATAGGAAACTTAGAAATTAAATTGAAAAATTGAACAATTGAAAAATTGAAAAATTAAAAAATTGAAAAATTGAAAAATTGAAAAATGGAAAAATTGAAAAATTAAAAAATTGAAGACTTGGAAAATTGAAAAATTTATGAATTGGAAAATAAGGAAATTGGGAAACTTAAATTTGTAAACTAGTAGCAAAACAGAAAAATTGGGAAATTGAAAAATGGCGAATTTAACTACTTACAATTAATAAATGAGTAATTAGACCAATTTAATAATTGCACTACCTACAAATTGTCAAATGGCGATTAGCAAATGAAAGAACACGATAAACAGAAAAATTAACGAGAAAAAAAATCGCAGCGACATTTGCCACTTTTTTCCGATCCACTTTCCAAGAGCAACTTCTCCCTTAGATCTTTCTTCCCGCCATGGGAATTGGGCTAATTGTTAGAAGCAGTAATTAGGAAGGACATTAGCAGCACATTTCGACCCAGATTCCTTTAAACTGCGAGACGAAGTTAATATGATCGTTTGTATAACAGGATGAAATGGGCAGCTTTAAAATACCGCGGGAAATAGAGATAATAATCGTTGCAACGGGCACGTTCCCCAATTAAAACAATAGACGCAAGAAGAATTATCTGAAAAGCTTTAAGCGGACTGAAACCAACTAAATACGTTTTAAACGAAAGAAGTTATGGTCGTAATCCCGTAAAAATGAACCATTACGGGATGTAACAGGTTCGAAAAGATCCGAACGGTTGCGGAAATAATAAATTAGAACAATCAAAGTTACGAGACTTTTAATTGATATAGTTAGATGAATTTAACGGGCTCAGTCAACGCGGTTTAACGCAACGAAAATGGCCATAGTTAGCACGTCACGTTATCATAACGATTATTAAGGACAACGTCATTTAATTTTTCATTAAATTTTACACGTCATTTAAGGTTGACTGACACTGTTAATTTACTTCGGTTAACCTTTAACATTCTGACAACGTTTCTCGCAATAATTAATTCTTGCTGTTTTGCATTTGAAATACCTAATTTATTAAAGTTCGTATTTAATTTATTTGATGTACGTTAGGTATAATATATGTATTGTAGGCGTGAATTTTATATGAAATTTATTCAACACAATGAATTTTTGACTTAATTGTATTTCAGAGTTTCAGGTTAGGAACTGTGAAATGTAACAGATAATTATTAATTAAAGTTTCTCTTCATAGCTTATAGCAATTAATTACTATATAAAATTATTCTTAATTGTAAATAAGAATTAATTATTATTTAAATTTTTTCATAATAGAAATGAATTAATTACCATTTAAAATTATTCATAAAAGCAAGTAATTAATTTTTGTTCAAAATTATTGGTAACAGCAAATAATTAATTACGGTTTAAAATTGTTCCTAATAGCAAATAAAAATTAATTATTATTTAAAATCATTCTTAGTAGCAACTAATTAATTACTGTTTAAAATGGTTTCTAACAGGAAATAAAAATTAATTGTTACTTAAAATCATAATTAATAGGAAATAATTAATTACTGTTTAATATTGTTTCTAATAACAAATAACAATTAATTACTACATAAAATTTTTCTAAATATTAAATAATTAATTACTGTTCAAAATTGTTCTTAATTAACAGTAGCAATTGGTTAATAATTAAAATCGTATATAATGCTAATTATTGCTTAGATAATTATATGGAGATCATGTAATAGATTGATGCATATCATTTTGCCTACAATAACACGTTAATTAATTCATATCATCAAAGTAATTACACAATCATTTATATGACAAAGTGGGTTAACAAACTGTTACTCAAAGACAAAATTAAAAAGGTTCTGCTACAATCTTTTTTGTCTCATTTTAATTTTCTATGACAGTCAAATTAACTATTAAAAATTATTTTTCCTGTCGATTATATTAATTTTTATTTTTATTCATTTTTAAAATTTTTGAATGTCCAATTAATCTTTAAAAATTATCTTAACATTTCTCTGTTGATTACATCAATTTTTATTTTTGTTTATTTTTAAAATTTTTGTGAATGTCAAATTGATGCTTGAAAATTATCTTCATCTTTCTCTGTCGATTATATTAATTTTTATTTTCATTCATTTTAAAAATTTGTTGATTACATACATTTTTATTTTTGTTTAATTTTAAAACTTTTGTGACAGTCAAATTAACCCTTGAAAATTATCTCCATTTTTCCTCAATGTTTTCACTAATTATTCTTATTGAAATTTTAATTTGTTGACAGTGAACGTAGCACTTGAAAATTACCTTTAACTGTTCCCAACTATCAAATTTCTACAGCAAGAAAATTGAAGTGGATTAACATTAATGTAGACAAGTTACGAGTTCGTGTTCTCGGAATCGAAAGTTTCGTTAGTTCATACCGTATTAAATAAACACTTCTTCCGCGTGAATGATGTCTCGTACTATGACTTTGACGGTCGTTTAAAATAAAGTTTCTAATTGCTTGTTCGACGTGTTTGCATGTTAAGTGAACCAGTCACGAGGCGATGTCCCGTTTGCAAGAAATGCACGAAACTAATACTGTTTCTGGCGTTTTCAGCTCGAAGGAGTTCGCTAACTGCTATTTATCACCCGACTTAACGAGAACAGAAACATTAAGTACACTTTCAGAACGCGTCAACGTCGTTCCGTGTCTTTTATTTACAATCAAATTATCGCCGTTAATATCGCGTCGATCGATTCGAATGAAATTATACGCCGATTCGCCCTCTTCTTTTTTCTCAATTTCGCAATTTGAGAATCCGTGCACGTCGTTAAAAGCGCGATAAAAATATTAAATATTACGAAGGAAGCGAATAAATATCGTATTTTTATATCGTGTTGCCTCCACGAATATTAACGCGATGTTTTAAAAAAAACTTCTCTCGGGCAGTTGAAAATTCGATTTCCTGAATTTTTATGGGTTTCAAAGTAAATTAGAGATAATATTACAAGTAATTTACCGTTTTCAGTAATTTTTGTTATATTAAAATTCTCTTAGTTTGATTTTCAATTTTGATATATTGGGTAAATTAGTTTTGTTGTTGTACGAAAAGGAAAATTGTAGTAAGTAGAAAATACTTGCGATTGTTCAATTACTTCTCGTTATTATTAGTAATATTTTACTTGTTTGAACATCTGCACTTTTACTACTTAGTTTAAAAAAAAAATGGAACAAAATTTGGAAACTTTAATTCAATTTTTTTTTCTGATCAGTCACTGACTAATTCCAATTACATGATTTATGTTCTTGTCTGATTAGCTGTACAGTACTTCTATCAACGTCAATAAATATGAATATAATATAAGAAATTTGGAAGTCTTTAAGTATTCTGTCTGATCAGTTACTTACTTATTCTACTTGCTCCACTTTTCTACTTGTCTGACGGAACTTTGTAACCCTTTTTACTGTTAATCTAAATAAAAATCTAAGTAATAGTTGAATTTGAATAAAACTTAAAAAGCTTATAAAATCTTAAGCTGGATCTCTTGTCTGATCAATCGCTGACTAAATCTACTTATATCACTGTTCTACTTGTCTGACTGAACTTTTTAACCCGTTCCATTACTGTTAATCTAAATAAAAATCTAAGTAATAGTTGAATTTGAATAAAACTTAAAAAGCTTACAAATCTCAAGCTAAATCTCCTGTCTGATCAATCGCTGACTAATTCTACTTATATCACTGTTCTACTTGTCTGACCACATTTCTATCACTGTCAACGAATCTGAACAGAATAAAAAGCTAAGAATATCATAAACGACTTAACGTAACTTAATAACTATAACAAAAATATAGAATTAACAATTCTGAATAATCTGACCACATTTCTAACACTGTCAACGAATCTGAACAAAATAAAAAGCTAAGAATATCATATATTACTTAACATAACTTAATATCTACAACAAAAATATATAACAAACATTCTGAATAGTCTGACCACATTTCTATCATTGTCAACGAATCTGAACAAAATAAAAAGCTAAAAATATCATAAATGACATAACATAACTTAATAACTACAAGAAATATATATAACAAACAATTCTGAATAGTCTGACCACATTTCTATCATTGTCAACGAATCTGAACAAAATAAAAAGCTAAGAATATCATAAATGACTTAACATAATAACTATAACAAAAATATATAACAAACATTCTGAATAGTCTGACCACATTTCTATCACTGTCAACGAATCTGAACAAAATGAAAAGCTAAGAATATCATAAATTACTTAACATAATAACTATAACAAAAATATGTAACAAAAAATTCTAAATAATCTGACAACTACATTTAAATTCGACAATGCGTAGTATCTATAGTAACTACAATTACAACTGCAATGTACCACACCATTACAATTTTAAGCACATCCATTTTAATTACATCAAATAATTATAATTTGAATATAAAAGTTCCTCAATAATCCACAAATCATCGATAATTACAAAATTGCGCGTCCCACTTTCCTGCAATTTCATAAATTCCTTTCTTAATTATCGTCCGAACATTTTTTGCATAGAAGAGTAATACGCCTCGTTATACGATTATCGATCGAGGAATAATGAACGTTTTTATCTCGACTGATCCGAGCGTGTCCTTCAGTCAACAAACAAATGTATAGTAAAAAAGAGAACCACGTCGGCTGGTTACTCGACAAGAAACACGCGAGCGACGGTCTTCTAATAACGATTACCCTCTTCTCAACGGAGTATCCGAAGAAAGAAATTTTTTAATCGAGACCCCGTTTTTGTGCGATAATAAAAAAACGACCGGTAACTAGGGTACGATTATCATAATAAAGGGAATTTTTTAATATCTCGACGATACGCGAACTGTACACGCGTCGTTTTGAATTTAAAACAGGACGCTGAGTAACTTCGCGTTAATTTTTAATTGGCGGACACTATCCGAGGTGTAGCAAACAGCAAAAGGGAAAATAACGCGTTCGCAATGTAAAGAACGCTCATGTAATAAATATTATTTCATTTAATATTATGACAATAAAATGAAGAATATTCCCCAAAGTATAACGCGAAAGGGGAAAAAGTTTTTTGCGAAAGCGCGAAAGAAAAGTTTCCCATTTCCCGGGCGTCACAATAGGAATTTTGTATCCATGTCCCTCAGATTTCTTTTATTTAAAGTTGAACGTGACGCAGCGAATCGGGGTTCATAAATTTTAAAAATCGCTAGATAGCATCGGTAGGGGATGAAATTTGCGGCGAAATATGCGGAGAACTCGCGTTATCGTTGGTGTAAAAATTTATTGGCAAACTTTTTCACTTAAACTTTATTTACACGCGGGATAATAGAAGTCAGAACTCGCGCTCATGCATGAAACAACGCTGAACAACGAAATAAAACAACAGACACAATCTAATCTGCCCAAACAATTTTCTCGCCGAGCCCTTATAAAAATATTTTTCATCGCCGTCAAAAATAAATTTTAAAAAAGTACAAAAACACAGAGGATCCACTGTATTGTTTTAAATAACTCCTCGTTTATCGAATGTTTATACGAATACTTTTGTAAAATATTTTCTTTATTTAGGTAATGTTAAATATTCCCCGAAGAATTGTTTAGTTTTATTTATCAGTAATTGGATTTTATGATATTAAACTGTCAGTCATTAATGAAAAAATGTGTTTCAATTTAAAAAATATAAAAGTTATTAGTCTAAATATTTGTGTGACCTCATTAACCTAAGTTACGCAACGGTACCATAAATGCATAAATAATTTACACAAAATGCAGCTTTGCGTGAAGGGAAAAATACACGCAGAACAAAATTGATGAATGCAGGTAATAAATTTCATTTTTCTCTAATGGAATGTCCTAGTTTTTCTACCCCAGTTCGAAAGATTGCACACAAAAGCGACGCGAAATTATATATACAAAACATACGACAATATAAAATAATAATTTCGCAGTTATCGATCGCGAGTTACACAAAGAAATATTAAACGACGCTAAGCGAATCAAATAATGCGAGGTACAATTTATACAAGGATGATGGTAATAACTGCATTTTTCTCTAATGGAATATCCTAGTTTTTACACCGAACTTTCAAACACGGAACGTTTCGAAATTAAGTAGTAAAAAAGGAGGAAAAGGTATGCAAAGCAGAGCCATGTTTAAAGTTCCCTTAACTTGATTATATTAAATAACTTCTCAATTATGGAATACATAAAAAATATTTCACGATTTCGCCTGAAATATGGGAACAGTTTATTTATGGCTGAAGATGCTAAACTTTCTTTCTGTTTAATGGAATGCCTTTCTTAGTTGGAAATATTTAACGGGTCAAAGTGAAAGATGGGAGAAAAATATAAGTTTGTTGAATTAACCTTCGTATTTTATAGTTATTTCGAAATTGAAAAATGTTGTTGTAAAATAAATAGGCTGTTAGATACAAATGTTAGATACACGTTAATGTTTAATTATTGAGGTTACTACTTACTTTCGAGTTGGTGGAGACGTAAATTTTAGAAGAATCATATTTAGTGAGCTTGAGAATGTGAAGAAGGTTGGACTTGTATTTGTGAAGTTCCTAAATTCATTCAATAAAGACACAAAGTTTGTGAAGTTCGAAAAATACGAGTCCAAAATTCCTCAAATTTCCCAAATTCTACAAATTCCTCAATTTTCCCAAAGTTCCTAAAATTCTAAAATTCCCAAAATTCCTCCAATTTTCACATTCCAAAATTCTCTAAATTCTCAATATTCAACAATTTACCAAATTCCTCAAATTCCCAAAATATTTCAAATTTCCAAAAATTCCACAAATTCCACAAATTCCACAAATTCCACAAATTTTACAAATTTCCAAAATTCCCAAAATTCCGCATAATTCCACATAATTCCACAAATTCCAAAATTCTCAAAATTCCACAAATTCCCAGACTTCCCAAAATTCAACAAATTCCCAAAATATATAAAATTTCCCAAAATTCAACAAATTCCCAAAATATATAAAATTTCCACAAATTTCCAAAATTCCTAAAATTCCTAAAATTCCTAAAATTCCCAAAATTCCTAAAATTCCTAAAATTCCTAAAATTCCTAAAATTCCACAAATTCCCCAAATTCCCCCAATTCCCGAAATTCTACAAATTCCCAAAATTCCTAAAATTCCACAAATTCCCATAATTCCCAAAATTCCTAAAATTCCTAAAATACCCAAAATTCCCAAAATTCGTAATATTCCAAAAATTCCTAAAATTTTCAAAATTCCAAAAATTCCCCCAATTCCCCAAATTTCCAATTTCTGAAATTTGCAACTTCTCAAATTGCCAAATTTCCTATACCTCAAATACCAAAAATTTTCAATTATTGTCTCATCAACATTCACCCAACACTTGTACATTATCTGCACCCGCAACAACGCTAACTAACTCACACAATCCATCTCGTCGAAAAAATCATACTTCAAACGATCAATGTGTCCTAACATCCCATAAAACACATCCAACAGCACTTTATTTATAACAAAATTCCATGAAACATACGTTTCATAAATAAAATTCCTCAGTCATCGCGCGGCGATTTGAAACATGCACATTCAAAGCTCTCGGTGCGCGCACAAAGAAGATGAAGAGAACATGCATGAAAACTGTAGGACATGTACACACGTGTAAGCCAAAAGAACAACCAAGATCTCTCTCTCTTTCTTTTTGCATTTATTCTCTCTCTTTTTTTTTTTAGCACGAATGCTCGTGTCGAGCCGTTGGGATTTACCCTTGTAAATAACTTCATCTTCACCCTCGTCACTTCAGTCAACGCTCGCAACACGCCAGAGCGTTAATCCTGTCGACGCGATTCAACGCCGGGAACAAATATTCCGCTCGCGCCTACATCCCGGGATTTTTCCGTTTTTATTATATCAGGGGATTCGTTCACGCGGATTCTCGCGCGAGACACAATTAATTAGCTCGTTACGTAGATTTATCGTCTTCCTGGAGAAGAAGAGATACCGTCGCGATAAAAATCTCTCGTAAACTCGTAGAACGCATGTTGATCATGTTGTAACTAACGATTGAAAAATTCATTTGTTTATCGTTAATCTTATGGAGACACGGTCTGAATGTGCCATCGATATTTTAGGATTTTGATGAATTAATTTATAGCACTGATACTGTTGATGTTTCTGTACCGTCAGATTCAATTTTTATATTTTGGAATTTTTTAATGCTGTCGCAAAATGTAGTGAATTGATAGGGTATTTAGTGATTGCATATTTTAGAGTTAATAAATTGCTCAATAGTTACCAAATTTAAAAATCACAAAATTCTCAAATTACCGCATTTCAAGATTCCCAAATACTTAGTTTATAAAAATAATTTCAATATGTAAAAATTTGAAAATATTCAATTTGACAAATTCTCAAATTCACTATTTCTAATATCTCAAAAATCCCTAGATTGCCAAAGACTTCACCAAGTTTTAATATCTCTAATTCTAATATCTCTAGATCTCCGAATTCCTAAATCACCTAATTTATAAGTCCTTAAGTCGCTAAATCCTCAAATCTCTATAACTTCAAATTTTTAAATCCTCAAAAACCACAATCCTCTTAGGCCTAAATCTTCAAGTATCCAAATCTTGAAATCTCCAAATTCTCAAATCCCTAAATCCTCAAATATCCAAATTTTGAAATCTCCAAATTCTCAAATCTCCAAGTTCTCAAATCCCCAAGTTCTCAAATCCCCAAGTTCTCAAATCCCCAAATTCTCAAATCCCCAAATTCTCAAATCCTTAAATCCTCAAATATCCAAATCTGGAAATTTCTAAATTCTCGAATCTCCAAATTCTCAAATCCCCAAGTTCTCAAATCCCCAAATTTTCAAATCTCCAAATTTTCAAATCCCCAAATTCTCAAATCCCCAAGTTCTCAAATCCCCAAATTCTCAAATCCCCAAATTCTCAAATCCCCAAATTCTCAAATCCAAATTTTCAAATTCCCAAATTCTCAAATCCCTCAACCCTCAAATATCCAAATTCTCAAATCCCCAAGTTCTCAAATCCCCAAATTCTCAAATCCCTAAATCCTCAAATCCCCAAATTCTCCAATCCCTAGAATTTAAAATACCGACTTCCTTAAATCCCCAAATCCCTAGATCTCCAATTATTAAAATTCTCAAAATAAATTTCCCTAAATTTCCCTGCATCATGTCCCGCAAATTCTTATATTTCCCAAACGTTCCAATCACCCCTAAATTTCTAAAATTCCTAAATTACAAAAAATTCCGAAAATCTTCAGATACCGTAATTATCTAAACTCCTGTTAATCACTTGACATAAAAATTATCATAATCAAAATATGAAACAAGATCAAATTAAAAAGGTCGTTATTTATAATTCAAAGATAGACATCATAAAGTACGATGAAAAAATAGTCGCAATCTATCCCCTCGTTAACTGTACGTGTATGCACATTTTCCAACCATCTTAATTAATACTTGCACCGAGGTAATTAGTTTCTCTTTCAACCCTATTTGTGCTCGTAGCTGGCTGTTAAAGGTAACCGAGAGAACCGTAGCTGAATTGCCCTCGATTAAACATTCATTAAAGACCTGTTAGGTAATCGAGCGTAAATAGTTTTTTAAAAACTGCAAACGATCGTGCACCTTTTACACGACGATTTCTCACCGTTCAAAAGCGGCCTTGTTTTCTTTTCATCTACGAACCGGTAGACGCCAGCTTTTCTAACCCCGTCAGTGGAGCTTTTGCCCAGTTAACAAGATCACCACGATCCTTTCTGCTCCGACGAAAATTTATCTTCTTCCACTTTTTCAACATTTCCGCCAATAATTCGACCGTTTATTCTTCTTTTAACAATAATGATGGCTGTTGCACTTTTGGGTAATTCAACAATTGGGAAATGTCGAATTATTTCGGATAATTAAAATTGATGTATGATCGTCAGTATTTCTTAACAGGGTCGATATATAATCAGGAACCAGTGTTTAAAATAATCAAGTTTAAGATAATTGTGTAGGATAATTTTTATCAACGTTTAAGATAATTAATGTAGGATGGGAGCAAGAAGATGAGAAACGGATTAAAGTTATAGTAAATAATTTAATAAATTGAAAGGAATACAAAATTTGATAGTTCACGTTTCTACGGTTCGGCCAAGACTCGACTGTCTTTTCGACGCTGTCGCGTTTTTTTATACTACGCATTCACACTCTTTTGTTTCACACTCGTACATCACACACACTCATACCACGCAAAAATTAATTCCCCTTTACCGAATCCCACATTAATATTATTCTTTAAGATGAATGATACTCTTTTAAATAATTGATGTTCTTTAATAAGATTGACACTGTGTGTAATAATTGATGTTCTTTAATGAAATTGACACTGTTTGAAATAATTGATATTCTTGATGAAGCCTCTTAGTATTGTAAAGTTAGAACCCAAACCTTTCACGTTACACATAATGTAAAACCCAAACTGTTTTAGGACACCATATTTTTCAGACCATATCAACCATAGTTAACCGTCACGCTGTAAACTTGTCCCTAAAAATTAGAATTTTTTCCACACTACCTGAAGAACCAAACCGTTAGTCCAGCCTTCCTCCCTCTATCTTCTATTTCCTCCTTCTTACATCGGACCCTTTATTCTATTTCCTCCCTCTACAGCTTACGTCGGATCGGTAGAACCACCACTCCATAATCAAAAAATTGTTTACTTCACACATACCAAAATGTAAAAATATCAGAAACGATTCAACATTCAACCAAGTCACTTTAAAACCTACTAAAAACCTATCGCTGAATAAATTCAATCAGCACCTTACCTATATTGTTAATTTTTCAACCTATCTTATACACAAACATCTTATATACAAACGAGTTCACCCGACACATTGGGTGCAACTGTCGTGCCTTCAAGAATCAATGAGAAGAGCATGATTGTACAATACATAACAGCAATTACAGTTACTATAATCATTCAAATTACTATCTTATAAAAACTACATAAAACGTGAATATAATAAAAAATACATATTGTGAAATATTATACATGTATAATCTAACAATGCATATTTCCTAGATTTTACGAAATACTAAGCAGAGAAAGAAAAATGAAGAAAAAAGCAGCAAAAGTTTCGCAAACGAGTGATTTACCCTAAAGAAACGCTTTGTTTCGAGCAGTAATGAGAATTGTTTTTGTTCGAGCTTTCGCTGGGTACACGTCACGATATCATCGAGAAGCTCGCATAAAATTAAAAATTTCCCTTTGACAGCGTCGAAAGATCTTCAAACAGTTGACGAAAAATAAAACCACTCGTCTCGGTATTAGTTCCCGGTGCAGAACTTTTAGAAAACTGGAATATCCTTCAATTACTTTCAAGATTGTTGGTCAACAAACGAGGAAACGAGTTTCTTCTGTTACGTTCCGCTCTTCTTCCTGTTGATTACATTGCTTTAAATGAATTCACGGGATTTAAATCGACGATGACCAGATGAACTATTCACTAGAAAAACTTGTGAACTTATTTTTTGTTTCCGGAGATTTTCGTTCGGAAATTCGAGTGGATGCAAATTTTAACAATGAAATATTTCGGAATTTCAAGGTTTGTGTATTTAGGTGGTTGTAGGTTTGCATATTTCAGATATTGTGGAGTTAGATGTAGGATTTGTGGATAGAAAAATTTGTGAATCTGTAAGTGTGGAAATATAGGAATTTAGAAAATTTTAAAATTTGGTCATTTGGGCAATTTTGAGGAATTTTTGAAATTTCGGACGATTTGGAGAATTTGAGAGATTTGGGAAATTGGGGAATTTTAGAAATTTTAGAATTTTGAAATTTGGGAATTAGGGAAGTTTGGGAGGATTTTTTAAATTTTGAAGGGATTTTGAGAATTTGGGGAATGTTTGAAATTTCGCGGGATTTGGGGAATTTTGAAATTTGGGAATTTGGAGAATTGCTAAAGGGAATTTGGAGAATTCTTGAATTTTTAAATTTGGGCATTTGGAAATTTGGAAATTTGGAAATTTGGAATTTGGAAATTTGGAAAATTTGGAAATTTGGAAATTTGGAAATTTGGAAATTTGGAAATTTGGAAATTTGGAAATTTGGAAATTTGGAAATTTGGAAATTTGGAAATTTGGAAATTTGGAAATTTGGAAATTTGGAAATTTGGAAATTTGGAAATTTGGAAATTTGGAAATTTGGAATTTGGAAATTTGGAAATTTGGAAATTTGGAAATTTGGGCATTTGGAAATTTGGAAATTTGGAATTTGGAAACTTGGAAATTTGGAGAATTTCTAAATTTGGGAATTTGGAAATTTGGAAATTTGGGATTTGAGAATTTAGAAATTTGGAATTTGGAAATTTGGAATTTGGAAATTTGGAAATTTGGAAATTTGGAAATTTGGAAATTTGGAAATTTGGGCATTTGGAAATTTGGAAATTTGGAATTTGGAAACTTGGAAATTTGGAGAATTTCTAAATTTAGGAATTTGGAAATTTGGAAATTTGGGATTTGAGAATTTAGAAATTTGGAAATTTGGAAATTTAGAAATTATTGAAATTTTGAATTTCGAAATTTGGAAATTTAACAATTTTGGAAGTTAAAAGTTTGTAAATTTTGAAACGTGAGAAATTTCGAATTCTATGAACTGGCACCGTATTATTTCGCAATATTAATTGTATGTATTCGACTTTTGACTAACAAAATTGCTTCGGCAAGTGTGAAAATCGCGCCAAATCGGTGCAATAATTTTTCGACTTTTCCCAGTTGAGCGCACAAAAATTTTACACACGAATTGTTTTGGCACGACGATGTGATGACGGTTTAATACAGGAAACCGTAACGCAAATAACAACAGAGGTTCCATGATATCCGATCAATTTTCATGTCTGACCAAACAGCAGACACGATCGTGAAATCCAATCAAACGCAGTCGAAGTTAAAAACAATACCTTTTCCAGCGATATGAAAATCATTGATGCATAATTTTTTATCTAAAATTTTTTATTAACTCTTAACTAATGTATCTTGGAGACGATTCTTAAAATGATCTACTTGTTAAATTTCTATTATGTTAAATTCATTTCAAATCGTGTCAGATAGTAACATTAATTTTAATAAAAATAAAGCACTGTCACGTCAACTTAATATAAAAATGTGTTCCTCTAAAAGCAACCGAAGTCACAATTTAATATATCTTTCCTGCAATATAATTAGAGAAGCGTTACACCATGATTTGAGTAAAAAAATCAGAAAATGATACTATAATTGTTAAAATTCCATAACGAATTTCATCTAAGAATAATAGAAAACATAATGCGATAGGCATCCTAATTTCTCCGTAAACGAGTGACTTTTGCAAACGAGCATCGGATATTTAGCCACATCGTTTATCTCGTACGGAGAAGTTTTTTTGATTTTTCATACGATTCGAGGGACGATCACGGCTCGTGGAAAATGCTCGTTAACGGGCAAAAGCGTGGCGAAAAAATATCGTGTTCCCAGAGTCGTGGTTACCGGTAATCCGCTTGGTAATTGCATCGCGACTAATTAGCGCGTGATTTTCACTTCCTTTTGGTCACGATAGACCACCACGTTACACCCCTCGACACTGGTTCGTCGCGTTTGCATTTTTCCGTTTTACTAAACACAGAAATTTTCCTTGAATTAGATCGTGTTTCTTTTGCTTGTTATCCCTGCCTCCTGTTAATCACTGTTACGGTGAAAATTTCACCGTACAAACTTTCTTTTAATATTTATTCACGTTGGAGCGACGAGACATAAATTTTGTATCATGGAAAAATATGCAAAGCGGAATTTTATAAAAATATGGAATTTTGGTGGAGTAAATTGAAGTGAATCTTTCTTAGTGTGTATATTCGAAATTAGTTTCATTGATTTATGAAATTTTTTATGTGTGAATATCGAAATTATAAGATTATAGTTTGAATAACTTAATTTGCAATTTACTGTTATAATATTTGGAATTCTGAAGTTTTCAAATCCCTAAGTACATAAGTTCAAAAATTCCACAAATTAACAAAATACCCCAAATTCCAAAGTCCTCAAATTATAAAATTTCCTAAATTCCCAAATTTCAGATTCAAAAATTTCCAAAATTCCCAAATTTCATATTTCAAAATTCCCCAAATTCTCAAATTTCAGATTTCAAAATTTCCCAAATTCCACAATTCACCAAATTCTCAAATTCTCAAATTCCCAAATTCCAAAATGTCCCAAATTCCAAAATCCCCAAGTTCCAAAATGTCCTAAATTCCAAAATCCTCCAAATTCCAAAATCCCCCAAATTCCAAAATCCTTCGAATTCCAAAATTCCTCAAATTCCATAATCCCTCAAATTCCATAATCCCTCAAATTCCCAAATTCCAAAATTCAAAAATTCAAAAATTCAAAAATTCCACAATTCCACAATTCTCCAAATTCTCAAATCCCCAAATTCCAAAATCCCCAAATTCCAAAATCCCCAAATTCCAAAATCCCCAAATTCCGAAATCCCGAAGTTCCAAAATGTCCCAAATTCCAAAATCCCTCGAATTCCAAAATTCCCCAAATTCCAAAATTCCTCAAATTCCATAATCCCTCAAATTCCCAAATTCAAAAATTCCCAAATTCCAAAATTCCCAAATTCCAAAATCCCCAAATTCCCAAATTCTAAAATCCCCAAATTCCAAAATCCCCGAATTCCAAAATCCCGAAGTTCCAAAATGTCCCAAATTCCAAAATCCCCCAAATTCCAAAATCCCTCGAATTCCAAAATTCCCCAAATTCCATAATCCCTCAAATTCCCAAATTCCAAAATTCCAAAATTCTAAAATTCCAAAATTCCCAAATTCCAAAATCCCCAAATTCCAAAATCCTCCAAATTCCAGAATCCCCCAAATTCCAAAATTTCAAAATTCCAAAATCCCCAAATTCCAAAATCTCCCAATTCCAAAATCCCCCAAATTCCAAAATCCTCCAATTCCAAAATTCTCCAAGTCCAAAACCCTCAAATTCCAAAATTCCAAAATTTCGAAATTCCTAAGTTGCAAATTTCCCAATTCAAAAATTTTCCGAATCCCCAAATTTCAGTATTTCTAAATTCCGAAATTGCCAACTTTCTAAACTACCGAACTACAAAACTATCAATTTATCGAAGTTCATCAATATCTAGACGTCTGGATTGAGAACTTAACTGTTGAATTATCCAGAAATCACTTAAGCTGCCCGTGAACAAGATAGATGTACAATACAGCGTGTAATTGTCGATGAAAGCATCATCGAACGTCCAATCTCGATATCGCAGTCGAATTGCTGATTAACGACATTATTATGGCAATCTTATGAACCCTTTCTGCCGGTACCATTACGCGCTTAATGGAAATTGGCAGTAACTGCACGAGACTTTCAACCCCGACTCTCAGCTAAAGCACTCTATCAAGTCTAGTAATTCACTGTTTCAAAATTGCTTCTTTGATCGCGATTTTCCTCCATGCCCGGGAATTTCATCGGGAGAATTTCGTAACGACGGGTATTACGACAAATGTTGAATTACGTGAAACGTTGTTTAATCCTCCAAAGGAGGATTAGTCCTTTGTTGTTAAGCAGCTTCTGCGCTAGTTATACTAATTGCTTACAGGAGATTTATGTAAAAGATATGTTATCGATAAATTCTTTGAAACCTTTACGGAGAAATTTACTGTATTACTGCTCGCGTAAGAAGGTTGAATAAAAGAAATGTATGTTCCTATTTAAAATACCCAAGGTGAAATTGATTTTGCCAAGAGAACAAACTGTTTTCAAAATTTGCTTTACTAATATCTATTGTGCATTTCATACCCTGCAAATATTGTTCTTTTTTTCGTAAGGTGGCTGCAAGTGGGAGAAATATCGTGAGTAGCATTACTTGTAACACCCTGTATATCATGTGTTTCTTATTAATATGACATTGTATAATTAATATAACAAATTCTGGTCACCCACGTTATATCTTTATAACAATAATTATAAACGAAAGAAGTGCTCATTTTCTAACTACAAAAAAAACTATTGAATTATAATCGTGTTACCAAATAAAAATTGATATTTTGATGTTTGAACAACTGATAGGTTTAAGAGACAACTTCAAGGGCGTGATTTAATTAATATTACCTCGAAGTAAGTGATAACTCTCCAAACTTCCATAAACGAATCGACTATTTTATCTGCAACGATCTAATATTAAAAGGGGGTAATTAACTTTCTTTCGGCAGCGTCGGAATTTATTTTAATTATCGTTCTTGTTTGACGCGGTAACTTTTCAAAGCATTCACTGTTCAACTCGGCCGAATCGTTAATCTCGATCGCCGTTGGAATATATTCAACGGTATTGATTAATGAACAAAACTTCTCGTCATTAATCAAAACAATGACGAATCAATCATCGACGATGATCACGGAGGAAAGTGATAGATTGCTGTCACTGACAAAAGCGATGACAGATTCAACGATCATGCGAAATGAAAAATATATTGAATTATAGCTTTAGAGGTAGAGAAATGAAAGATGAGAAGAGAGAAATTAGATTCCTAGATTCCTGATACTTGAAATCTGTCAATTCCCTCAATATTCTCAAATTTAATTCAAGTAGGTTAATACTATGGAACCTTTATATCACTGCATCATAAAACATTAGTTTACAAAAATAACTGGATGCTAAAAGTATCTGGACAAGTGTTCTGAAATTTATTAAATTGTAAAGAACCTTAAATCACAAGAATTCATAAAACTAAATAACATAGAAACATAGAAATCTCTAGATTCAAAAAATTCTTGAACCCTATGTCACTATGTCACTCTACCACTTACGTCTGTATGTGGCTACATTACTACGTCTCTTATATTTCTATAATTGCTATGATCCTATGTCGCAACGTTCCCATACCATATCTCTATGTCCTTATATCCCTACGGCCTTATATTCCTATATCTGTACGTCCCTATGTCGCTACATCCTCATGTCTCTACATCCCTATATCTCTTCGTTCCCATATCCCTACGCCCCTATATCTCTACATCCCTACATCGCTACGACTCTACATCCCAACGCTCCTACATACATATATACCTACGTCTCTATGTATATCCCTACGCTCCTATATCCCTACGTCCCAATATCCTTACATCCCAAAATCCACACGTCCCAATAACCACACGTCCCAATAACCACACATCCCAATAACCACACGTCCCAATATCCACACGTCCCAATAACCACACGTCCCAATAACCACACGTCCCAATATCCTTACATCCCAATATCCACACGTCCCAATAACCACACGTCCCAATATCCTTACGTCCCAATAACCACGCGTCCCAATATCCACGCGTCCCAATATCCACGCGTCCCAATATCCACGCGTCCCAATATCCACGCGTCCCAATATCCACGCGTCCCAATATCCACGCGTCCCAATATCCACGCGTCCCAATATCCACGCGTCCCAATATCCACGCGTCCCAATATCCACGCGTCCCAATATCCACGCGTCCCAATATCCACGCGTCCCAATATCCACGCGTCCCAATATCCACGCGTCCCAATATCCACGCGTCCCAATATCCACGCGTCCCAATATCCACGCGTCCCAATATCCACGCGTCCCAATATCCACGCGTCCCAATATCCACGCGTCCCTACGTCCCAATAACCACACGTCCCAATATCCACGCGTCCCAATAACCACGCGTCCCAATATCCACGCGTCCCAATATCCACGCGTCCCAATATCCACGCGTCCCAATATCCACGCGTCCCAATATCCACGCGTCCCAATATCCACGCGTCCCAATATCCACGCGTCCCAATATCCACGCGTCCCAATATCCACGCGTCCCAATATCCACGCGTCCCAATATCCACGCGTCCCAATATCCACGCGTCCCAATATCCACGCGTCCCAATATCCACATGTCCCAATATCCCTACGTCCCCATATCCCTACGCCCCAATATCCTTACGTCCCAATATCCACACGTCCCAATATCTACACGTCCCAATATCCACACGTCCCAATATCCACACGTCCCAATATCCACACGTCCCAATATCCACACGTCCCAATATCCACACGTCCCAATATCCACACGTCCCAATATCCACACATTCCAATATCTACACGTCCCAATATCCACACGTCTCAATATCCCTACGTCCCCATATCCCTACGTCCCAATATCCTTACATTCCAATATCCTTACAGCCCAATATCCTTACATCCCAATACCCACACGCCCCTATCTCCACACGTCCCAATATCCCTACGTCCCTATCTCCACACGTCCCTACATCCCCAGCTTCCAATAATTGAAACATGTATGCAAGCACCAATGATGAAATACAATATTTCTTCAATATCGCATGTTAAAGCAATACGTATATCGTTAAAATTAAACGTCAATAAAAAGCACAGCTTTCGCGATACGCTATCGTTTCTCTTTCAGCGAGCTCGTTCTTCGATTCCAAGAAAAAGATTGCTTTACTTCGTGGAAATATTTATTTCTTCCCAGCACGGAACTTCAATTTATATCCACGGCTCTCTTTCATCGAATAAAAAGATCTAATGCAGAACGTCGGTAAGAATGTTTTTCGACTTCATTAAATGTCCGCGCATTCCTCCCGTGTCGAATCGCGTTCGCTCCTCGGAAATTTCATATTAATCGCGTTTCCCAGGCTCGTTTAACTGGAAACATCGCACGCTCGTTGATAGTTATTAAACGGATAACATCGCGGAACCGTGGCCGTCACGTTAACAATGTAAAGTAATTTTAATCGTTCGTGAATTTTAGACGATAAAGCTCATCCTTATCGCTCGCGGAATCAGCTTACACCGACGATTTAATTCGTTCTCGCGCTAATGAATTCATCGTGATTCCTGCGTACGAATTGTTTAGCAGTTCGTTAATAAACAATTCAGAGTTAGAGTGTTACATTATCTCTGCACGCGATTATCGTGGAAATATAAATTATATGAACATTGTATCCTTTCTACTTGCACATTTCGATTCATACTTCATGAAATTCGTATTAAATATGCAAATTATGTAACCAAAGCAAGGATTTTCTACATGAATGTACTGTAATATAAATTGAAAAGGCAAACATTGTCTCATGAGATTTTCGATGATATGCTGAAAATGATGGAAAGAGTATGAATATGTTATGTATATGTACTTAACATGTATGTACCTGGTATACATACTTATAATATATTACATATATGTTAATATCTTAACATAATACATATGTAATATCATATGTGTTATATTACACGTAAAACATACAGTATCACATATGTTATAGTACATGCAACACATACAATGCCACGTATGTTATATTACATACAACACTTACAATATCACATATGTTATACTACATGTAACACATACAATATCACATATGTTATATTACATGTAACGCATGCAATATCACATATGTTGTATTACATGTAACACATGCAACATCACATATGTTATATTACATGTAACACATACAATATTACATATGTTATACTACATGTAACACATACAATATCACATATGTCATATTACATGTAACACATGTAATGCATCACATATGTTGTATTACATGTAACACATGCAACATCACATATGTCATATTACATGTAACTCATGCAACATCACATATGTCATATTACATATAACATGCAATATCACACATGTTATATTACATGTAACATGCAATATCAGACATGTTATATTACATGTAACATATGCAATATCATATATGTTACATTAGATATAACATATGTATACATACTTGGTATACATACTTAACATATACTTAACATATTTATAAAACTAAATGAAATTGAGCAACAACAGTATAAATATGTTAAGTAAATGTATGTTCAAATACACGATTAGAAAACATACGAAGCGCAGCAAATGATACGAATTTAAACATGAAGTATATTAAAAACTTAATAAACTCCGTATTTAATATCAAAGCTTATTTTTCCGAATGACCAGAACAATTTCCAGCTATTCAAATTTTTCGTCCACATTTTTTATTTACATATTTATCCGAACGAGATCCGTAAAGTCGGTCAGCTCTCGCGCCATTTAACTTTTTAAATAAAACGAATAAAAGCCGAAATACGTATGTGGAGACTAAAATTTGCACGCGTGAAAGTCAGAAACAGGATTAATCAACCGTGACAGTAATCAACATACAGTATTGTCTCGATCCCCCGTTCAGTTTTTCATTTTCGCGTACCGGCTCTATTTTTGCCGTCGATGGAAAAAGCGAAATTCCTAGCGCATCGTGACGGATCGTTTGTTATCGATGAAAAAAAAAAGTACCATATATGTCTCTAAGTTCGTTTGAAAAGGCAAGTCAAATTAAAATCGCGAGCTAAAACGTGCACGTTTGTTTGCACGCGAAATGCGCCAATCAATTATCACGGTCGGGTGCTTCGGCAAAAGATAATTGTCAACAAAAAACCTACGACAATATTTTTGTCGTTATCAATTTTCACCGTGTCAAATTGGAGTGCGCTCGACGCGACTCGAAACGTTCTCCCTTCGTTGCTGCACCTTTTATTCCTCCAAATGCACCGTCAAAAAGTGGAAATATTTTCCCTCGCGAATTATCATCCGATTATTTCTGCACAATTACGTTATGGTATTTACGTGGCTGACGTACACTTAAATTCAATCGCACTCCGTTTCCCGCGCGGTGATTTTAAACTGGCGATTATTGAAAATATTTGATACGGGAAAATGTTTTTCGCTCGCCGCTGCATCGGCGAATGATTTTGTTAGTTGGGACTTTATTTGAGGCTTTCGAATTTTCACGTTTTTGGATTATATATTGTTTAGATTTATTTAAAATATTTATAAGAAAACAATATTTAAAAAAATGAAGAAATTAAAATTTCTCAGAGTTAAACTGAAAAATTAAAAACTTTAAAAATATAAATATTCGACAATTTCCAAAATTCAGAGATTCTGCGAAAATATTTTTCCTCTTTCTTCCAAGCTCTAATTAATTTTCCTATAAATAATAATTTCCCTCTAAATAATTTTCTCGTTCCACATCGCTCTTATAAATAATTAATTTAACCAGCATCTCGAAAGCTTTGTGCAAAACGTCCGCGCCACACAATGCATAAACAGCTGTATATCCCTTTGTTATCGCACGAGTGTGAAAAACGCAGGAATTCGGAGATTACGAAGAAACAATAAGTTATGAAATTCATGCGAGATGTAAGGTCAAAGGGAGCTGCTTGTATCGCAATTAATGCACCCGTGTAACATAGTAAGCTTCGGCTGTAATCCTCTCGAACAGTCCTCGTAACACGCTCCCGGTTCGGAGACAATAAAGGGGACGTCGAGCGTTTAAGTCTGAATCTTAATGCTCTCCGGATTACGTAACAGGACAATATGTAAGCGAATTGAAATTTAGACCGACTTCAGCCGACTGTAATGATAATTAAATCCCTTCTCGAGAAATGTACTTCGAGAGGTGCATGGAGATATCTCTCCTGTGCAACTTATGTAATAATCGTTCTCATTATCACTCGTGATGAACTATTGATTCATATGTCAATTACTGTGATAATTCGTTCAATGATAGTTGTAGCAAATGCTGCTAGATACGAGTATATGCATCGTTTATTTTGAAAGTGGTGTAAGTCCATTTTCATTTATTTTGAGAAAATTATAGGTTACCATGTATGTCAACAAATAAATTTAAATATAGATTAATTATATCAAAACTGGCAATTCAGTAATTTTTTTTAGTGGCTGATCAATATGTAATTTGATTATACAAGTTTTTTTTAGGTGATTTAACTTAAATAATGTGTATTCATGCAAATAAACTTACAGCACTTACAAAATAAACGGTCCACATAATATACAGGGTGTCTCACAAAACGCGGACCAATCAGAGCGCGAGGATTACGCATGCGCAGACGCGAGAGCGACAGCTTCAAGCCTACTGGCTTAGCGCACGTAATCCTCGCGCTCTGATTCGTCCGTTCTTATCCAACCATGTATGACGTGCATCGGCATCATTAATGGGTGCAAAATTTTAGGTACCACACTATGTATATGCATATACTAATATGTTACGGTAAATGTGATTAGATATCTAAATGAGTAATGTACAGTTTGTGTATGTAAACTACTAAATTAATAAATTTGTGTTATTATCATTAAGTAATTGAATATTTCATGTCTGTTAAGTTAACAAATTTTTGAAATTGAAATTCGTCAAGGTATCGAATTTTTAATATTAAAATTGGTGAAGGTATCAAATTTTCAATATTAAAATTGGTGGAGGTATCAAATTTTCAATATTAAAATTGGCCAAGATATCAAATTTGCAATATCAAAACTGGTCAAGGTATCAAATTTTAAATGTTGAAATTCTTCAAACTAACAATTTTACAATATTAAAACTTGTTTATATATCAAATTTTAAATATCAAAATTGGACAAGGGATCAAATTTTAAATATTAAAATTATTCAAGGAATTAAATTTTCAATATTGAAATTCTCCAAAGTATTACATTTTTAAATGTATAACATTAGGAATTGAAGTATTTAGAATTTTGTATATTTGAAAATTGGAGAATTTAGAAGTTTTTAAATTTAGGGATGTAAAAATGTAAAAATGTGAAGATTTGTAAGTGTGGGAATTGAAACAGGTAAAAATTGAGGAAGATAAGACTTTGAAAATGTAGAACTTTGGAAGTGTGAAGATTTGAAAATATTGAAATTTTGTAGTTTGAGAATTCTTACATTTTGCAATTTGGTAATTTAGAAATATCAGAATTTCTGAATGTAGAAATTTGGAAATGTTAAAACTTGATAAAGTAAAAATTTGAGAATATAAACAATTGAAAATACAAAAACTCTGTAGCGTAATAATTTCCATACTTTAAAACCCCTTAATTCTAACACAATCACATTTTGTTAATTCAAAAATTACGTATTTATAAATCTTAAAATTTGCAAATTCCAAACTTCATAAACTTCTAAATCTATCACTCTATTGTAAGTCTAAGAAAGTCTAAATCTAAAATAAATCCAAATAACTATCCTACCAAATCAAACGAGTAAAAATTAATTATCCTACCAAACCAAAGAAGTAAAAATTAACTATCCCACCAAACCAAAGAAGTAAAAATTAACTATCCCACCAAACCATAGAAGTAAAAATTAACTATCCCATCAAATCAAACAAGTAAAAATTGACTATCCCTCCGAACCAAAGCACTAAAACTTAACCAAAAGGTAATAAACTATTGATCACAGGTAACGAGTACGCGAACCTGCCCTTAATTAGATTTCCTAGCATCTTAAATCAAGCGGGACATATTTGTCAGGTTAGGAAGGACTCGTATTCAAGCTGTCTGTTCCCCGCTGGTGAAGTAGGCGCAGCGATAACAAGGGCTGTGTTGGCGGCAACGCGTTACACGATTGCAAGCTTGGTGGTACAACCAGTCCTAATCCTACAACATCCCCGAGCCCACGTAATCCTGTACCCTGTTACCTGCGGTTTCGAGATAACGTCGGAGAAGAAATCAGCGCATGCTGTGTCAGTCGATATTCGTAGTAGCCTCACGTTTATGCTACCAAGAACAAGTATTCTTGTTCCTTTACGAAACAGTCTATTTTCTCCTATATTCACGTTGATCTGACAAGAAAGCGGGACGTAATTATGTGTACCGTTTATTAACACACTCTTAGTTTGTACTCGAGGTTGTATTAGCTGTTTGTACGTATAGTCTGGCTGCATGATGTTATTATTTTATGAAAGAATTGTATGTGGTGTAGATGGTTTAATGAGTTTCTAAAATGAAGTCGAGCGAATTCATGTTTTTATGGATTGGAAGAATTATAGTTTTAAGGTTCCAATAGTGTCAACTGCAAAATTTACTGATTTTGAAAGTTCTGAAATTTTATTATTGTGAGATAATAAAATTTGGATAATTTCTAAATTGATAATTATATACTTCTTGAATTCTTAAAATTCTCCAAATTTAAAAATCATTACATTCCCAAAATTCCAGCAATTCACAAAATTTCTCAAATCCTAAAATTTCAAAATTCCAACAAATATCAAAATTCCTCAAATCCTTCAATTTCAAAATTCCACAAATTCCAAAAATTCTCAAATTTCAATATTCCCCAAGTTTCGAAAATATCTCAAATTCTCAAATTTAAGAAAAAAACAAATTCCAAAAATTCGCAAATTTCCGAAATTCCCCAAATTCCCCAAATTCGCCAAATTCTCAAATGACAAAATTCCCCAAATTCGCCAAATTCTCAAATGACAAAATTCCCCAAGTTCCACAAAATTAAAAAAATTTCCAAAATTCTAAAATTTCCAAATTCCCAAGTTCCAAATTCCCAAATTTCCAAATTTCCAAATTCCCAAATTTCCAAATTCCCCAAATTCCCCAAATTCTCAAAATTCAAAATTCCCAAATTTCAAAGTTCCCCAAATTGAAAAAATTTCCATATTTCAAAAATTCTAAAATTTCCCAAATTTCGAAAATTCCAAAAATTTCCAAATTTCCCCAAATTCGCAAATCTCAAAATTCTCCAAATTCTGAAAATTCTCCAAATTCCAAAAATTCCTCAAATTCCCAAAATTTCCAAACTCCAAAACTTCAATAATCTCATAATTCCTAACTCCCAAAGTCCCTAAAAAAGTCGTCCTACCAATCCCAAATAAAAGGCCAATAAAATTCCTGTCAATCGTAACGACGTACAGTAAACGAAAGATCCGAACAAAATTCAATAAACTTTGTAGAACCGTTTCCGCGCATCCATCGAAGTAAAGATCCATTTATCCGAAATCGGATCAAGCCGCGAAAACCGCAGGTGCAAGCCGTGAAACAAACGACATTAAAAATTTTCTCGCGAGCAAAACGAATTATCAGCCCGCGGGTATACTAATTATAATTTTCGCGTGCTTGAAATATTGATCGCGTTAAAGCTCGGCAACAACGCTACGTTCTCGAACAAACCAATTGGAATATTTTAATCGGTTAGTGTACAGGCGTATGATTAAACGGTTCATTACGTATGAGATCGCGCACGGGCTAATGATGGGTTACATGTTACGGGGATTAAGCGAACACACACTACGAGGGTAATTTATATGGCGAACCTTGTAGCGTTAATTTTGACACGGTGCTGATCATTCTCTGATTTCGACGAGAATTTACCTAGTGAATTATACGATCGTCGCCGTTTCGCGGCGATATTCAAGGCGAGATGAATGATAATTTAATGGCTCGGTAGTTCTATTAGTGGGCAATTGTGTTATCATTATTTTGAACTATGATATAGAGGGATGGTCAATTTAACAATTTTCGAAATTATGAATGTCTATATTATCGAATTTCGTGGATGTGTAAATACTAATGTCAACTAACCTCTAAAGCAAATTTTATAAATTACTAAATACCGAAAGCAATAAATCTTAATTCTTAAATTCTTAAATCACCACGCATTCGTAAATCCTTATGTTTAATTATCCTTATGTTAATATTTAGATCACTAAATTCCTTGATTCCGTAAGCTTTACACTCAGGAATCTACAGACTAGGTGTCTGAATGAAAAAGTTGTTAGATTGTGACGTCATTACCTTCCTCTGTCCCTAAACTCTAAAAATACACAGACTTCAGATTGCACACATAACCTAACCTATTAATTTAATAATCTACCCTGCGCTCTTAAACAACATTCAATCCTACAAAGACAAAAATTAAAAATAAATCGAATATTGAATGTCAATATATAAATATGAGCCGTGAGTGTCACGTGTTACAACATGGTGGACGATTAGAACGCGTCGATAATTTTCGAATTCGTCTACAGAGGACGTGATTATCGCACCGTAAAATTTCTCTGATTGCGAAATATCCGGAAAAGTCAAACAGTTAATCGCCAGAGAAGAATCTCGTTGTAGAAATAAATGGACTCACCATCAGTTGCAGAAGTTGCCCCCGGGAAGAGCAGTCGTCTCTCGAAGCGTTCCAAGCTTATCCGAGGCATCTTGTTGGCGCACATAGATGAATGCTTGCAATTCGGCTGCGTTGGAACAAAGCACAATCGTGTCACTAACCACACACGCAAATATCGCGCACATTTCGGGTTCCCGGTGAAATAACGCGACAGTATGTCGCGTGTCTTGCGTCCGACTCGAGCAACGCGTCACGGGAAACTGACAACGAGTTACAAGGAGAAACGTTCCTGTACCGACACGTCAACATTCCGGAGCACGATTGTACGCCAAATTCAAAACAAACACGACTGTCGTATCGGACCGAACACGGAGACAAATTGGAAATTCTTGGAAATGTATTGTTTCGTTCAATTGCTTCTATGTTGTAAATCAGGGGTTCTTACAGTAATGTATAACTATCTTGGTCAATATTACTTATAACACATAAATTTTATTAATTTAGTTAGGTTGATAAGTAGTTTAGTAATGACATATAGAAGGTCTTGCACGATGTAAAATTATTTTGCCAAGGGGTTTAAGAATCTCTGTTCTACAACAATTAATTATTATTTAAGGAATAAAATTATAGCACATTGTTTAACTGAAAAATGTAATATTAACGATTATATTTTTGCTTTATTCTTGTTGAGGTATTTATGAAGTTTCATATATTTATTGTAACAACTATTATTCACTGAATGTAGTAGCACAAGATTAATATAAGGATATTCTTTATTTTATTTCAAATATTATTATTTTTTATATAGGGTGTCTCACAACTAGTGTAGGCACCTGAAATGGGGGGTGCTGAGATGATTCTGAATAAGATTTCCTTTTGTAAAAATGGGGTTTGAAGCTACGTATTTAAATTATTAAGGAAAAACACGAACCAACCAGGGCGCGAAGATTATTACGCGTTGGTTTAACACGCGCCGAATATCCAAGCGCTGAATTACTACGCGTTAGATATCCACACGCTGGATTACTACGCGTTAGATTACCACGCATTAGATTCCTACGCTTAGAATTACCACGCGTTGCATTATTACGCGTTAGATTCCTACGCTTAGAATTACCACGCGTTGCATTATTACGCGTTAGATTCCTACGCTTAGAATTACCACGCGTTGCATTATTACGCGTTAGATTCCTACGCTTAGAATTACCACGCGTTGCATTATTACGCGTTAGATTCCTACGCTTAGAATTACCACGCGTTGCATTATTACGCGTTAGATTCCTACGCTTAGAATTACCACGCGTTGCATTATTACGCGTTAGATTCCTACGCTTAGAATTACCACGCGTTGCATTATTACGCGTTAGATTCCTACGCTTAGAATTACCACGCGTTGCATTATTACGCGTTAGATTCCTACGCTTAGAATTACCACGCGTTGCATTATTACGCGTTAGATTCCTACGCTTAGAATTACCACGCGTTGCATTATTACGCGTTGGATTACTACGTTTAGAATTACCGCGCGTTGCAATACTACGCGTTGGACTAACACGCGTTGAATATGCACGCGCTAGATAACTACGCGTTGGATATCCACACGCTGGATTACTACGCGTTAGATTACCACGCATTA
>NW_003797104.1:65939-92209 GCF_000220905.1 Megachile rotundata
ACGCGTTGAATATGCACGCGCTAGATAACTACGCGTTGGATATCCACACGCTGTATTACTACACGTTGTATTACTACGCGTTGGATTACTACGCGTAGGATTATCACGCGTTGCATTACCACGCGTTGCATTACTACATGTTGGATTATCACGCGTTGGATAACTGTGCGTTATCCGAAGCTATCGCTCTCGCGTCTGCACATGTGTAATCCTCGCGCTGATTGGTTCGCGTTTTTTCTTAATAATTCAGAAACGAAGCTTCAAATCCCATTTGTGCAAAGCGAAATCTTATTCAAAATTACGTCAGCTGTCTCTCATTTCAGGGACCTACGCTAATTGTGAGATACCCTGTATACCTTCTCTTGTAACAAGACGTGACGCACACGTGACGCACTCACGCTTTGTTTGTATTAAATCTTAATGGAATTTTTAATGTGTCCAAATTATATCCAAATATTTGCATGTGTAAGAATAGCTGAATATAAAATTGCCATAACTCAACTCTTTTCCCCTGCTTTAATATCGTAGCTATGATTAGTGTGAACGACGTACTCGACAAATAAATCCTAAAGCAAGGTTTTAAATTTCTGAAATTGTGATTTGAAGCTAACTATAATTTTCAACTCTTTTATAAACGCCTGCTTGAAATTCAATCTTCCATTTTAAATTAATTCGCCCCGATAAATAACCAAGCAATTGCCGTTTTGTAATTACATCCAGGTAACCACGCATAAGCCATAAAAAGGGACGGATTATAACCACCGGATAATTGCAGAAATTACAATGTGAATTACCCTATCGATAGAATCGTTTCTGTCCTTCTCGTTCAATGTACCAGTAACGAATTCAATGAACTGAATTATTATGCAATTTCCGTGCAGCTATACATTTTCAACAATCGATACTCTTCGGCGACAAGAATGCACCGATGTCGTTAAAATAGAATTTCAATAATAGTTCTTTTATTTTCGAGGCAATCTTGTTTTGCTTCACGTCGTTTACAACAGTCTTCGATCCGACTTCAGTCTTATTACGGCGTAAGAAGCTGTTTGGTTCTCTGAACATTCTTGAAGAATCGTAAAAAGCGTATTTGTTCTTTTGTAAAATATATTTGCAAATGGAACTGCGGGATGTTTTATTGCTCGTCGGTGTTTTTAAGCATGAATCTACTTTAAGACGATCATCCTTCTTAAGCGATTACTCCGGGAATAGGTCTTTTATAATAAAACGGAAAAACAATGATCTTAATTTAATCCTTGGATGAAGCGTATTTTCTTTGAAATAAGGCAATTAATAATTATTTGAAATGAAACTAATATTTAGTTGAAATGAGGTAATAATCGTTTGAGATTACTTTGTTATTTATTAAATATATAATATTATTTTATTTGAAGTAGGGTAAGAAATATTTGAAATAATACTATAAATATGAATTTAAACTAACAAATTATTTGAATCCATTTAATGTCATAATCAATTTTAAAAAATCGTTCACTTCGTTGGAATAAAGGTACAATTAATTTGAAACAAAAGGCTATTGAAATAATTTAATTATTAAATCCTCTAACACGAGAATTTTATAGTTAAATCGCATTTGCTCTAAAATATTCATACGAGGCAGAAAATTCAGTTTAAACCGGAAAAATAGTGTTTTAAAAATGAAGGCCGTAACATTTTTTTGTGAAAATACAGGTGATTAAGGAAAGCACGACAGAGCTATAAACTGTGCAGGATTAAATTATGAATAACAGCTACGAATTTTTTCGTCGTTGTATTTCGTCTTTTATATACATTTCGGTTAATGTTAATCTTCCTGTATTATCTCCTATTCTTTTTATAAATTCCTAGCAACAAAATATGTTTCTTTTAATCCCTCTTCTGAAATTAGCTCGAAGCATTTCTATTATAAAAGTGGGGTAAAATTTTACAAAACTAAATTGCCTGAACTGATAATACTATATGAGTAATTATGTTTTTAAAACACAAGTTAGATCGAAATTGATATTTTGTAACATGTGAAGTATCTCTACTGTCTGCCTCACATTAACAATGTTCAAATGAAAACTAATTAATGATCGTAATCGTGTACTCAATTAAAATAACTAAACGTCGATATACAACTGAAAGGAGAATTTTCAGTTTTAAATGACATAAATGTTTCGTAATTGGAAATACAATATTCGTAGTATTGTAAATTGGTTTATTAATGTAGTATCACATGACCAACTTCATTACCGTGCAATTAATTTAATTTTATATTGAATTTCACTGTTCTTTATTACAACAGAAACATTCAAATTAAATAAATTTAAACAGGTGTATCAGTTTTCAAATCAAAAGAAACCTTGCATCGTTTTCGCTAATTTTTATCGCAGCCAAAAATTATTCGAAGAAGATCGTTTGCGATTGTAACAGACTCGAAAACGACTGTTTATCTGATCGTGAAAACGAAATGTTTCTCGTACAATCAAACTCTTAACTAGCTGTTGCAACGATACGATCTCCGATACCCTCTTAAAAGTGCAATTCGCATGGGGAACGAGGCGAAAATGCGAAATACTGTTGCGTCTGAGATTTTCCCGCCAACGACTAAATAACGGAGGTTTGTTTTCATCCTCTGAGGACACCGAAACACACGTGTTGCTTGCAACACTTTGGTACCACGAATTTGTAAGGAAATCTTCATCGAGCACGCTGGTTAAAAATGTTTTGAATAGAAGTATTGAATATCTTAACCTATAATTTTTTCGTGAGGTGCGTCCATATTTCCAACCTCGAATTTCCAATTATTTAAATTTCGAAATCTCCAAATTCCTTAATTACCAAATTTCGCACCCTAATAATTAATGCTTCAATTTTTCTAAGTTTCTATATTTCTACACTTGAAATTTCCAAACACCCCAAATTCGATATCTTCAAAATCTCTGAGTAGTGAATTTCAAATCTCAAATTACCCAAATGCCCAAACCCACATCCATAACATCATTCCACCACTATCCACCAAAAAAACAATACCCTTGCATATATCATATTATATCACCTTCGCCTAAAGCACCCTTATCTCACCCTTTCTATAATCACACCGTCCAACGTACCCCAATCGAAAAGATACTGAAAATAAACTCAAAAATAAATGTTTAAATGAACGCGTCCAAAGAATAGTTGAAAAGTATAGCAATTCCGAAGTCGCGATTGAAGATCACGAAGTAAGGCGTACCGATGCTATACACGATTCTCGAACGGTGCAATTCGGTCGAAAGTTATGCGAACGATAGAAGTAAGATCGAGATCAAAAGGGAACAACGATACGCAAGAAACCGTGTTCTACATTTTCCATCGAGCTGAAAGAAGTTGCTTGCCAGTTCAGGGGGTATCGAACGAATAATGACGGGCCATTAAGGCTCTAACAAATATAAATTCTTCTCTTGTACGACAGAACATCGAAGAATTCTTTGTCTCGGAAGTAGGGTAAAGTCGGACGTTTTGCGAACCTATTTATCAACCTCCTACCACGTTCCAACTTTGCGTTTCTTTAAATGACGAATAAATTCACACTTCTTGAGTAAAGTTTGTACGTTTGTAATCTTGTTAACTGCACGCTCGATAAATGTGTAGGATGCTCTACAAATTTGTGACGGAAATTCAGAAGTATATATCGTTTGTAGTTTATAAATCAATGAAGTAAGTGTTTATATAGGGCACATATAAATTTATAATTCTTGACTAAACTTTCTACGACTCCAATCTTGTTAAATGCACGCTCGATAAATGTGTAGGACATTCTACAAATGTGTGATCGAACATCCGAAGTGTATATTGTCTCCAGTCTATATGTCAATAAAGTAAGTGTTTATACAGGTTACATACAAATTTACAATTCTTGGCTAAACTTTCTACGACTGCAATCTTGTTAATTGCACGTTCGATAAATGTATAGGATGTTCTACGAATTTGTTATCAAACTTCAGAAGTATATATTGTCTCCAGTCTATACGTCAATAAAATGAGTGTTTATACAGGTTACATACAAATTTACAATTCTTGGCTAAACTTTCTACGACTGCAATCTTGGTAATTGCACGCTCGATAAATGTGTAGGATGTTCTACGAATTTGTCATCAAACTTCAGAAGTATATATTGCCTCCAGTCTATACGTCAATAAAGAATGTGTTTCTACAGGTTACATACAAATTTACAATTCTTGGCTAAACTTTCTACGACTGCAATCTTGGTAATTGCGCGCTCGATAAATGTATAGGATGTTCTACAAATTTGTTATCAAACTTCAGAAGTATATATTCTGTCCAGTTTTTACGGCAATAAAGTAAATATTTATAGACATTGCTACATTGTATATTACTGATCTCCATTTTTCGTCGAATAAATTTTCCGCGTTCGTAATCTTGTTAACTACACGTTCGATAAATGTATAGATCCAACAAATTTGCGATCAAACTTCACAAACGTGTATTATTTCAAGTAATTATACATAAATAAACATGGGTACATTTCCAAATATTACTGATCTCCATTTTGCAGATTTTGCAGTTAAATTGCTATTTATTTTTGCCTCTCTCAATGTCAAATAAATTCATATTTTTCGAATAAACTTTCTGTATATTCCTGTTAACTTTCGATAAATATGTAGACTGCTCAATTTGCGATCGAGCTTCAAAAGAATATATTATTACAAATAATTATAGATGAATTCACTGGTTTGCATTTTGCAAGTTGCACAGTTATATTTATTTTTATCTTTGTTAATATTTTCTATAATTTCAGCTTATTATTAGGGTTTATAAATTGATAAGAAAGTGTGCTACCTAACATTTTAAAAATTTAATCGTAGAAGGGAATATTGATTCCAGTAAGAAAGTGTAGAATATAGAAAAAGAAATAGGAGAACAAATATAAGTGTATGGTTAAGATTTTAAGGGAACATGATTCGTTCGAAGTGCTAGTTCTGCTCTTTTCTTAAGCACACATCTCCGAACCGACTGAGCGCGCGAAGAAGAAAACTTTTTTTAGAGTTACCGTTCCAAAGTACGTAGTTGCTGGTCGTAAATCTGTGGGTGGCCAAGAAACGGAAGAGTTTGAAAGGGAACGAGAAAAATCCACGGAATCGAAGGAAGAAGAATCCTCGGCATCCTCGAAACTTTCCTTTATGTCTCTGGCTAGTGTGACTGCAGGATAACGATGAACGATACGAAGGAACGGCAAGTGGAAAAGTAAGAAGAAAGATCTTTTAAGAGGAGAAAGAGACAAGAGTATATGTATGGGTACATACATATCGATATAAACGATGGAGAACAGCGTGTAAAAGAAATATATATGGCGATGGAACTTCTGGAAATCGAAGAGAGTTCTTCAAGAGAAGACTTTAGTACATTATGTGATATTTTATTGTTAATTTTGTTGGGTTATATTTTGTAATATTTATTGCTGTCTGTAATAGGCACTATATTATGCTTTGTTGTTAATGACGTGTGTGGGTTGATAATATGTGAGTATGAAAAATTAGGGGAATTAGAAATTGTGAAGTTATAGTTTGTTGAAGTTGCTGCTAAATTCATGAATTACTAAATTTTTTAATTTCTAACTTGATAAATCCTCAAACCCCCAAATCTCCTTACTTAAAAATAAAAAATTTCAATAAACCATCCAGTAAAAAAGCACCGACCAAGTGACCATAAGCGAACCAAATTAAAACCTAGAATACCTGACGTACCCCAGTATTTCCATAATAAAAATTCTTCGACGAGATCACAAAGAGCTTAAAGATCGTCGAATTTGGCAAAGAAATAGTCAGGATCACAAAGAAGGACAGTAGAGTCTGCGAAGGACGTTATATGACGTGACTGCAGTAAAAAGAGCGGAAAGATGAACCAGAAGAATCTCATAAAATGGTTGGAAATACATAGGTGAATCCGAGTCGAACGCGACCGAACGTGAAAGGGGATACGACGAGAGAAGAGAATGAAAGAAACGGGATAAAGGCCAGTGCGCAGATAAATGCGGTAATCTAAGTTTTTCCATTCCATGGAACTCGACAAGATGACCTCTGACAAGAGAGAAACACCGAAACTGAAGAGGAGCAGCATCTCGTGCACACGGTGAAACGGAAATCGTTGCTGGTAGAAACGTCGCGAAACAGAGAAACGGCATTCATGGTTGGCGAATTAAACGGACTTCGAATTACGTAACGGGATGTGTTTGCGTTCCGTGATACACGGGGACGTATGTGCCATCAAGAATTAATTTCGCTGCGTCAGCGTTTCGACGCGAACATTTGCGAGACGTTCCAAGGGCTGAGCTTGACTTTGCCGCTACGTGCATAGAAAATCCAGTTTCATCAAGCACGACCTCCAACGAGCGAACCGGACATCCGACTGTATGTTACTAATTTGCAAACCATCGAGTTTGTGCGATGGGATGCGTAGGTTCATCTTGAATTAGTTCATTGCGAAGATTGTAGTATTATCCTGTTTTGGTTCGGGGTTTCGTACTCGTATTGTGGGGTTGTTACTTTGATGTATTGGATGGCTCAGTTTTATTGGTTTAAGATATTGGAATTGAGGAAGGTTGGAATTAGAGAGATTATGGAGTTGAGAAATATTTACTTGGTTTGGAACTGGGTAATAGAATTCGAGATCTTTTAATTTGAGAGGTAGGAATTGGAAATGGTGAAATTGTGGGATATTAGAGATATTAGATTGAAATTTGAAATACTGGAATTCACAACGCTACAATGTGGAATGTTGGAATTCACAATACAAGAATTTGGAATGTTAGAATTCATAAAACTGGAATGAGGAATATTGGAATTCACAATGCTGGAATTTGGAATATTGGAATTCTACACATTGGAATTCCATATATTGGAATTCCACATATTGGAATTCGGTGAGTTGGAATTCCACATATTGGAATTCTACATATTGGAATTCCATATCTTGGAATTCAGAACGTTGGAATTCCATATCTTGGAATTCAGAACGTTGGAATACCACATATTAGAATTCTACATATTGGAATTCGGAAAGTTGGAATTCCACATATTAGAATTCGGAGAGTTGGAATTCCATATATTGGCATTCGGAGAGTTGGAATTCCACATATTGGAATTCGGAGAGTTGGAATTCCACATATTGGAATTCCACATTTTGGAATACAGAATATCGGAATTCCACATATTGAAATTCGGAATATTGGAATTCCACATATTGAAATTCGGAACATTGGAATTCGTAACATTGGAATTCCATATTTCGGTACACCACATACTGGAATTCCACATATTTATATACGGAATATTAGAATTCGAAACGTCGGAATTCTGCATATTGAAATTCCTAATATCACAGTTGTAGTTTTTACAATTACCAGTTCCATTCACCCAAAGCGAAACAACAATACTTAAACCCCCAAATTATTAAATAAAAATGATTTACAAATAACAGCGAATGAGAACACTAATTTAAAAATTCATAGAGTTTCCACTGCAGTCTGAACGGTAAGCAAGCGCATATAGCAAGTACAGGGTTGAAGATTTGTCCGTTAATATTACTTAGCCCCGTTAACGTTTCCCTTTGTCGTCCCGAATCAAATAACAAGGCGTGTCGGTTTACACGATGGTAAAAGCCGAAATCGTCAGATAAATTATAGTCCCAAAGTCCAAGTGCATGCACACGGAAACTAAGTCGTTGCTCAAGCACTGTTGGCACCATAAAGCCGAGAGAAAAGGACCCTCGAGGATCCACCGAGACCGACACACTTCCTTCCTTGTTTCTTCGTCGAATTCGCTTTACTGCGTCCTGCGAAACTCCCTCGTAATCTTCTGCCAGTCGTTATCTCGGCGTACCGTCGAACATGTACCCTCACGATGCCCAACGTTAACCATGATTCACGCTCGAATCACCATAAACTAGAAAAATCGTTGCTTCCCTCGCTGCGAGGAATCGCTGTCGTAAACATCTTGCTGGTTAATCAAATCGTGGAGCTTCGAGTTTATCTTTAAATACAAATAGTAATTTTGGTGTTTCACTATTTTTTATTCGGCAATTTGAACGTTTGGGAAATTGGAAAGAGGTAATTCTAAATTAGGGAAATTTGGGGAAAATTCTTTGGGAAATTGTGAATTTGGAAATTTGATATGTTTTTAGATTACTAGATTCCTAAATTCCCAATTGCCTGTATTGCTATATCTCAGAAATCTAATATCCCGAATTCTCTACATATATCGCCGAATTCATGTATCTGTTCTTAAGGTGATCCTATAGTAGTTAGATGATGTTTCTAGATACCACCTATGGTGCTATATCTCAAAACTCCAATATTTCGAAACCTCTACATATATCGCCGAATTCATATATCTATCTTTAAGTTGATCCTATAGTATTTAGATGATGTTTCATAGATATCTATATTGTTATAACTCAAAATTCCAATATTTCGGAACCTCTACATATATCGCCGAATTCATAAATCCCTCCTTAACTCGATCCTATAGTAATTGCATGATGTTTCATAGATATCTGTATTGTTGTATCTCAAAATTCCAATATTTCGGAACCTCTACATATATCGCCGAATTCATGTATCTCTCCTTAACTTGATCCTACAGTAGTTAGATAATGTTTCCAGATACCTATATTGCTATATCTCAAAATTCCAATATTTCAAAACTCTACATATATCGCCGAATTCATACATCTCTGCTTAAATTGATCACTTAATAATTATGTCATCTTAAGCTAATAATATAATAATTTTGCACAAGTATCAAATAAGAATTTGATAAATTTGAAATAATACAAGATTTAGGATATTTTCCTAATAGCGAACAAAGAGTGCTAGTAATACGCGAACCAGCTTTCAACTGCATTTCCATCTGTTTTTTTGCCGGCCGTAAAAACGTTCGATGCAGAACCCCTGTATTTCTTCTGGTTCGGTATTGGATGCTTCCGCGAAATATGGGAATCCACTTAAGTAAATTTCAGCATATTTTATGCAAAGTGTTATCGACTTGGGTCGCGATTCAGATTTCACGCTCAAGCTGTATTTCTCTGACACTCTCGTCGCATCCCCTACCTTCTCTTTTTTCGCCCGTCATCCACAATGGCTCCTATAAAAATTTACACCTGCTCGCTCGCACCTTTTTTTGTTCGCGGACAATTCAATTTTCCTTGATTGTCGATAAAGTTACGAAGGCGCGAGGAAAAAACCCGATTTCGACGGGGTTTGCTTAACATTTTACCTTTGTACGCCCGATTGAGTAACACGTTGGTCCTCTGTCGAAATTTTACGCTTGCTCTGTGTTATATTTAATCAACGTTAAATATATTGACTGCCGTAGAATTAGTTTTCTTCAAGATATAACAAATATAAGATACAGTATAAATTAAGGTAAAGTTTTATCGACATATAATACGTTGACACGTTTGACTCAATTATGTCAGACATCTACCTCTGTGAACAGATTCTGTAACTGACTATCAGTCTTTCTCTGTTAAGAATATTGACACGTTTCACGCTTCACATTGATGTTATAAGAGATACCTTTGACGTTCAATTATGTCAGACATTTCTATCGTCTACTTCAGCCAACAAATTCTGTAATTGACCATCAATCTTCTTCTGTTAAGAATATTGACAAGTTTCACGCTTCACATTGATGCCATAAGAGACACTGACATTCAATTATGTCAGACATTTTTATCTTCCACTTCAGTCAACAGATTCTATTGTATAATTCGTCACAATCTAATAAATGAAGACTCGAAGGTACAAAAAATTTCACACCATCGAAAGTCCATTATCCACAAAATTGCACAGTGTAGAAATCGTCAGAAGTATCCGAAACCATAAAATATCGAAGCACCAAATGTTTTATCTAGATAAAATTAATCGCAGCGAAAGCTGTCTCGGTAGGTTCGTCAGCGAGCAATCTCAGCAGCAGCAGCTAAACGCAATTAAGTTTCAATTGGCCGTGTTGATGGAGTAATTTGCAACGGACAACAATTCGGCAGGAAAACGCGAAAATTTCGCCTGCTCTCGGTAACACTTCGCGGCCACGTTGATCTTGTTAACCCCGTTTCGTTGGCGTGTTCCGCGAAGATTGCAATCCCGCGTTCATACATACTGTCCACGGTGTCTATAGAAGCAAATGGCACGGAAAGAGACTGGCCAGAGAGTAGAGACGAGTAGCTCGGAAAGTTACGGTTGCTTGGCCGTAAGGAAAAAAACCAGGCGATTTTTACGAGCACTTGGTCTAAACGACAAAATGCAATTGTACGGGCGAGCACCCCGTGCACGAGACATTGTTAAGAACTTGCTGCCGAGTCTCGAATGCAACCCTTTCTTCCGTCGTTTCTCGCTAACTCGAGGAGAAGCCAACGAACGTTTTAGCCGTGGAATTACATTGTTCGCTTTCGCTGTGCTTTTCCATTGTTGTAATTTAACGCGATGAGTCACAGTGCGCTTGGGTCTGTTGTTCTTGCAGGGGATGAGGATCTTGCGCGACGTTTGCGATGTTCTGAGGGACTAGGGATGGTTAGAGATGGAGGGATTGGGAGATAGAGGGAGTAGGGATTTTGGGACTTGGAGTTTAGGGACTTGGGAATATCGATATTTGGGTATTTAGGGATTTAAGGGCTTGAAAATTTGGGGAAATTTGGAATTATGGAAGTTTGGGAATTTAGGGAATTTGGGGAATTTGGGGAATTTGGGGAATTTGGGGAATTTGGGAATTTAGAAATTTGGGAATTCGGGAATTTGGGACATAGGGAATTTCAGAATTTGGGAATTTTGGAATTTGAGAAATTTGGAATTTGAAAATTTCGGAATTTGAGAATTTAGGAATTTAGGAATTTGGGAATTTGGGAATTTGGGAATTTGGGAATTTGGGAATTTGGGAATTTGGGAATTTGGGAATTTGGGAATTTGGGAATTTGGGAATTTGGGAATTTGGGAATTTGGGAATTTGGGAATTTGGGAATTTGGGAATTTGGGAATTTGGGAATTGGGAATTTGGGAATGGGAATTTAGGAATTTAGGAATTTGGGAATTTGGGAGTTTGGGAATTTGGGAATTTGGGAATTTCGGAATTTCAGAATTTGGGAATTTGGGAATTTTGGTATTTTGGAATTTTGAAATTTGGGAATTTCAAAATGTTGAGATTTCAGGATTCGGGGACTTGAGACTTGGGAAATTTAGTGAATTTGAGTAATTCAGGCAATTTTGAGGAATTTTTGAATTTTGAAATTTGGCAATTTTGGAGAATTTAAAGAATTTATGGAATTTGTGGAATTTTGGAGTTTTGAAATTTTGGTTTTTCTAATTTTATAATCTTGAAATTTTTAGCTTTTGAAATTTGGAAATTTGCGAATTAAAACATTTGATAGTTTGTAAATTAAAAAATGTAGTAATTTAAAATTTTAGAAATTTGAAAATTCAGAAATGTGGAAAGAATATGAATTTCTAAACCCCTATATTCTTCTACTCTTACACCCTCATACTCCTGCAACATCAATTATATCAAAACTATCCTCAATTCTGTAAAAAATTTCTGTAATAAAGCATTCGTGAAGCAACGTTTTCAGAACCGAATTATAGAAATAACTCGTAATATTTTGCAATACCAAAAGAGACTCCTGTTAATCACCATTAGCGGGGTTTCCACTAGAAACTCGAATTGGACGACGAGATCGTTGAAGATTATTCTACCAACGATTTCCGTGTCCAGCTTTGAGGATGAATCCGCAATAAATACCATATTAATAATTTTGTTTGAAATTTTCCTCCGTTTGCGCAGAACGATTTGAAGGGGATTATTTGTACGCGGAATAAATGCGGGAATATTAATGTGGTTTACGAGTAACGAGTTCGAAATTTTGATCTTGCATTCTCGCCACGAAATATTAGATGCATAGTTTATTTAGTTACTTCGGTAAATGATTGTTCGAATATCGTGTGGTGAATATGAACAGCTTCCAGAGGAGAACATTTTCTGTGAGAGAGTAAAACAAATATAGTGGTCAGCCTTTTGGTATAAATATTTTATTTTACAATCTTCCTGTTAGGAAAATAAGTCCTTCGAATTACGACCACGTACGAAAATTTCACTTTTATGACTATAACATTATGTCGTATATGGAAAATTGTCTTGGGTCATGCAAAATTATTACTAAATACGTTGATAACATATACTTAGCAATTTGTTATCGTGATAATAAATTGTGTGGGTGAAGAGCGATTGAGGGTCGTGCGAACGTTTACGTTAGGCTCGAGTATCGATAGCGCGTCAGGTGAAATTTGAATGCCATAGAAAATGTCTGCCTACTCAAAAGACTAGTTTACAACTCTCCAACCACATTATCTGAGTTGAAAAGAATTACAGATATTTGGGAAAATAATGAAGATATAAAGCATGTGATGTATACAGAGCATGCCGGAAGCTGTGACCAAAGCAAAGGGTGGAAATACAAGATATTAACGTGTGTTAATAATATTATGTACAGTAGTAGTGTATCATGGTAGCTAATAAATTATATCATTAACAGGCCTTTTAATTTTACGGAAAACGTGAAATATGCTGAAAATAGTGGTGCTAATTCGGTTATTATATCGAGGAATTACTTGAAAAAACAAGTAATCAAAGGAAGACTAATAATGAAACTATCTAGAAGCCACCACGAATTGACGAAGAACGAAGCACGAACAAATGGTCGTTTCCAATATCAATTCTCCGAATAAACCGTGAAACAAATACACCCGCTGAACAAGGACAAGCAAATCCTGTTCGATCAACTTTATGCAAAATCTGGAATCCGGTTGTCCAACCGGAAACTCAACAAATCACAATCTCCGCAAAATTGCGTATAAATCGCGTCGACAGTTTTCCGACACTGTAAATAAATCTCCAATCAATCGAGCTCCGACTTCGCCCAATAAATACGACTTCAGCCGAGTGTTCAGCACGTAGTGCGAATTTTATCTCGCTTATAAACAAAATTTCATGCTGGTCATTAAAATTTTTGCTATGACATAGAGTCTCTCAATTTGAACGTACGAACTGACATCGGATATATTTCCAAATCGACAAGCTTTCAAAATGTACAATTATTAAAATTTGAACAATTTTAAACTGGTTTAATGTCCATTTTTAATAATAATCTATAAGTCTATGAATTTGTAGTTAGAATTGTATACAAATATAGCAATGTATAAAATATTAATAATGCATTATTTTTGAGTGGTGAACATCATTTCTAATGAAAGTTATACGTGTTAATACCGAATGGTGAATTAATTTTCAAGTTGAATAAAATGTATGTTCCCACGAGAACACCCGAAACCATGTAAAATAATTTCTCGAATTTTTCTCCGGCTGTACAAACAGATGGTCTTAAAAGGAGTTCAAAGAAACTTTCGTAGAAATCACGGGAAATAACCGGTTCGTCCGAAACTTTGCATTTATCTTACCGCAAATATCTCCTTGCGAAAATTTATAATTCCAGACAGTTTGACGATAAATCTGCTAGAGATTCACCGCAAGTGATAATCAGCCAGCGTTTCATTTCCCTTAAGAATGTCTCGAATCTCTCATCTTCCGCTTTAATAACTCTTCAAACGATATCTTGCGCTATCCATCAAATTTCAAAACCTTGATACTTCTTATTTAACGCTGATTCAACGTTTCTCAACCAATTTTCTCTCACGATATCTCGAATTAAATTATTTTGCAAATAAAGGGGTTATTATGATCGCAAGGTTTTATTAATTGTCAGATCATTTGAAAATTGCGTGTTCCCGTAAATGAGGAATGAAGGTTTATTGTTAAGGTTTATTTATGGATCATATTTGCTTGTTCAATTTTAATCGAATGGAATTAAATAAGAAACGAAGTATCTACTTAAGAAATGTTTCTAGAGTTATAGTATATGGCTAGAATTTATATTTTGAAGATAATATAAGTCTTTTCAATTATTCTTTCGTACTTAATCTCTTAGGCACGACGCCATTATAATGGCTCTCGCGAGTGTCGTTAGATTACACTGCTCCACTATAGTGGCATCCTCAACTTGCTCCCTCGCTTACCGTTTCAATTGAACGATCATTTTCATATGTTTTGATTCGTATGTTTTGATGAAAGATTCAGAGAAACTCTCGATATTCTGCATTTCCTCGTTGCTTTTGAACACTCATGAACGCATGTAGATTCATTGTTTCGTTTCCATTTGATTTCGAGGACAAAGTTTTTGTACGATACGATGAATGATGATGGACCTTGTTTCGTTGAAACAGCAGAAATCGCTCAGAAAATATTCCCCGACATTATTTAAACGTTTGAAACCCGTTTTTTTATGCAGAGGTTCATGTAACAATTTGGTTAATAAAATTGAAATTTGGAATGGAGTTAATCAATTTATTTCTGAATATGGGTGCATTAAGATGTATGTATATTGTACAAAGATTATTATGCGTTTTTAAATTCGAAGGAAAGCAAATTTTTACTTTTTGAATGAGTCTTATAGCACTCTAAAAATCTTGTTTAACCTCTTAGGCACGACGCGCCATTATAGTGGCTTTCGTACTATCTCTCTGTACGACGATCCACTATAGTGGCTTTCGCGAATGTCGTAGATTACACAGCGCCATTATAGTGGCTCACTCTACTAGCTCCCTCGCTCATCGTTTCAATTGAACGATCATTTTCATATGTTCTGATTCGCACTTTTTTGCCTTCACCACGTTTCATAAGAGTATTAACAAATCCCACAAAAGTACATTACAGGTAAATAAAAGGTAACCAAGTTTAGGCACCATGGGAGCACCTCTTTGCACTAATACACGATATTGTAACATTTGGAAATTACATATTTTGTGAATTTTCGAAAAAAGTAAATTATCAAAGTTAAAGTATCTATATTGAAATTCAAGCTAAGACATAAAAGCAGATAAATCGACAATATATAAACTAGCTTATACAATGATTTACCTCAAGTTAACAAGCTAACTATAATTTACCTCAAGTCAACCAAAACTTCTTAATCAACAAGTTTAATTTAAAAACAATTTAAAAATAAAAAAAATGTAAGATTCGTCATTTTGAGAGGTACCGTAAATCCAGCTCGAAAGTTCGAATACGTAAAATCTTCAATATTTGTATCCGTGGCGAATATATCCGTAAACATGAAGACAAATTGAAGCATCGTGGCGAAGCTCGTTTAAATCGTCGAAAGATCGCATATTCCTGTAGTAAGCGTTAGATTGAAAAATTTTCCTACTCGTCGAGCATTTCGCGGAGTCGACAGTCGACGAAGCAAACGTACAAGAAGATCCGCGACGTCGAAATAGAAGCGGCCGTAGATAGAACACGAGAATAGACGATTCAAATGGCCTTTTATCCGCGCGATCCTGGTCTTGAGGCAATTCGAGGCTTTTACGAAAATTCATGGCGCAAAAGTACCGAGGATCTTGGAACACGAGTCTTAGATTTCTCTCAACTTCCTTTATTCGTTCTTGCCGTTTGTGCTTCTTCTGCATCGAATAGAACCATTCTTTGTATCGAAACTTCTCTTTATCTGCGTGGCTTGCTTTACCTCCTTTACGACTTTCGCATTGCCACCAATCCGGCGTTTCGATGCTTTCCATTCTTCTAGGAACAGTGATTGTTTAAATGGGCTTTGCTTGCGATTTTACTTACCTCCGCTTTACTCTGCTTTCGTATTTACTTTTGCTTTGGATGGCGGATTCGATTACGTAAAAGTTGCACAGAATGTTACTTGTATGAAATGGGAGATTGAAAAAAAATTCTGGGTAAATGTTTTTTCAATCTTCTCTATACAAAAGCAGTGGTTAGTTATTGCAGATGGAGAGTGATTTTGTACCACATTTGATTTAATAAGATAAATGTATTTTTTAATTTTCTTTCATTTTTTTACTTTTGATGCAATGTCTAATATAATTTCAAGATATAAAAATACCATAGACCATCACTTATATCAGTTTAAATCTCAAAGTTTACTAGAAATGACCACATAAATTTACCGCCACTATTCTGAACACAAAATGACCGCCAGCCATAACAAAGAGCGACTAATTCCAAAACGCATGAAGTCAATATAATTTCATCAGCAACTTCGCAGCATAAATTCCAAAATACGATAGTATTAATACAATCCGTTACACGCAAGAATGCATAAAATAGTTACAGTATTAAATTTATTTATTCCCAGATAACTTTGTTTTCAAACAACGTAACGAAGTTTCATTGCTACCAAATCAACATTTTACGAATTCACGAAAGTTATCTCAATTAATATCATTGGTATAAAGCAAAATATTCTACGTTTTTGTGTGTGTAGAATGAATAACGAAACAGAGAGCATATGAAAATGAGGAAGGCATAGGTTTTCCCAGAAGAAAGAACGGAAGGCTTCGTTGCCGCGAAAGCGTGGTTCAAAAGAATCCAAGAACTTAAAAAGAGCGAAGCGAGAAAACTCGCTCGTCAAGCCAACAAGAAACAAAAGGTGGAAAACAATGCGATTGTTGGTGCGCTAGAAAATGCCACCGCCACTTTTCTTTTGTTCAAAGTGAAATTCCGAAGTGGTTAAGGTTGCGAGTTATTTAGACAACCAAGAAGATTCGGTTGATAGACAAATTTCGAGCTTAATCTAAAATGTAGATTGTCTTTGTGCAGTTGGACGTTTACAAATTTAGGAACTCGGAGGTTTGGTGGAATTTTGGATGACCGAGAGGGTGGAGGCTGAGAAATTTACGGATTTGGAAATTTGAAAAATTGGGAAGTTGGGAAATTGGGAGATTTAGGAATTTTGGGGAATTTGGGGATTTTGAGGATTTTGGAATTTGGAAGTTTGAAGGTTTGGAGATGTTTGGATATGAAAATTTCGGGATTCAGGGATTCGGAAATTTGGGGATACTTGAAATTGAAGATTTAGAGATTTGAGGATTTAGGGATTTGAGGATTTGGGGATTTGGGGATTTGGAAATTTGGGGATTTAGGGATTTGAAGATTTGGAGAATTGAAGATTTGGGGATTAGAAGATTTTGAGAACTGACAAATTTGGGGATTTGAAGATTTGGGGATTTGGGGATCTGTGGATGTGCAGATATTCTAGAATATTTAAAAAATTGAAAAGTTTGAAAAATTAGAAATTTACCAATTTTAAATTTTCACTCATTTCTCAACCGAAATTCGAAATTCATGGAAGAAGTAAAATCGCAACGCGTACTTAGTTTCTCTACATTTTTCTATCTCCCAAAACGCGAATGACAGAAACAACGACTGTCACGGAGATAAATCTTTCACGAAGTGACAAAGAAAAATCACTTTGGAACAGAATAGTGAAAATAGCAATGGTTGAACAGGTAAAAGAGACACTTGCGTATGGAAACTGACGTATTTCTAGAATTTATGTAAATTTCGCGACCAAGCTGCAAGAACGAGACTTGAATATAACGTACCATATATATCAAACCATAATACATTCATAATTTATTACTATTCCGTAGAAAACGCACATCTATTAGATCTTAGAATACAATAGCAGAGAAGGTAAGATCTGGATGCAAGTTTAAATAGATACAATTATACTGTTTTTCTCCGGACACTTTGTACATGTTCAGTAGGTTCCCCTAGCATCAATAACACCCAAGTCGCACCCTATCCAGTATTTTTAGTTTATTATCATTCACATCTGGTTGGCAGGACCCTTAATCTCAGTAGTAGAGTCCTTATTTGCAGTTTCCCATTCGTGTCGAGGTATCGCTGCTTTTATTACTTGCTGCGATCACTTTTTGGAGAATACCCAGAGCGCAAACGTCACTCGGTTTTTCATTTCCACCCGAATTCGTGTATCCGATAGAAATTAGGAACTGTTTCCCTCAGCCTTGTTCGTAAAAATTGTACGCCCACGCCGAGCCTTCATCTCGCGAAATAAACAATCGAACGGATGGACACGAAATAGACACGAGGTTGTTCGCTTCGGAACATCGGATGCATAGACACGTTGTTCGCTTCGGAACGTCATTCGACACGTAGTCGTTCAGTTTGGAACATCGTTAAAAATAAGTAGAGTATCGGTGTTGTACAATTAAACTACACCTATAAATATTAGGACTTGAAGCGACTGAAGTTCCCCGCGTTTAATCGTCGCTAAATACCGACGCTGCGACGCACATACATCTTACGAAATATAATGAACTACAAGGTGAGCAACTAGGGAAGTCAACTTTATACATGTGTATGTATATACATACATGTATAAATCACTGTAGATGTTCATTTTTGAAAAATGGCCCTTTATTATTTCGTACCCTATGAATCCCTTTGTTTCATGTGCTTTTATCTCTAATAAAAATTTACGAGCGTCACTAGCGAAGCGTTCCACCCACTCTTCCGTCGTGTATTGCATTTCCGTCGGCCAGTGTATTACAAACTTGCCTTTCTTTCAGTCGACGATCGTGAAACTTTTACAAAACCCTTACGATATGAATTTGGAAACGCGAAAAGGAGAATATCGATTTGAATTTTACGATTTAATCGCGGATGCTGTGAACTTTAGCTTGGAACTATCAGTCTATAAATCTGTGTGTCTATGAAATTAGAAGTCAGAAGATCTGAAAATTTGAAGATCTACAAATAACAAGCTTGAGATCGAAAAATTGATGGATGGGAAAATCAAAAGTTGAAAAATTTATAACTCGAAAAAAGTATCTAAAATGTCTAAGTATCTAAGTATCTAAAAATTTGAGGATTTATCCAAAAATCTAATAATGTGAAAATTAGTAAATTTGTGATATCATTAAGCAAAGAATACGCAATGAGTTACATTTTTTCGTAGCGAACCACGAGGGTAGCAATTTTTCCAGTTGCAACCCCTGTTTCCGGCTTTTTATGCAGTGAAAAATGTCCATTCCTGGTCGCATTTCCGACTGCTTCGCGTCTCCTTCCGAATACCGACGTCCTTTCTGCTGTCCGTTCTTGTCTCACCTCCGCTTCGAACCTCTCTTCTCTTCCCAAGAATGCTTCCGTGAATTTTCGTAATTTCCAAAGCTTACAACCACCTCTCACGACGTCGTTTAATATTTATACAACAACGACGTAAATGTAGCTCTTCTCGTTGAGCGATGTCGTTAGATGCTTTGAAATATTCAACACGATCTCTTAGTCCCTGCCTCAAATACACGAACGATTTTCTTCTTCGTGTTGCATATTTTTTTAATATAATGCTCGCGTTTAATAATAAAAACATCGAATGTGGTACAATGTAAGCCCACTGCAATTTCGAGTTTCATATTTTTATTTTAACTTTGATGGTCGATTTCAAATTTATGTTGAAGTCCTTCATTTTCATTTTATTTTATTCTTCTAGTACTAATTTTAGTGTATTAATTTCTTACAGGATATGTTTGGTTCCTACACTTATTTTTATCTTCTCCATTTGAGAGTAATTATATTTTGAGTAATAAATATTTGTCGACGTGCATTCATTAAAGCTCTTAAATTTAATTTTTATTTTATAGATGATCCTCTTAGACATATTTTATTTTTTTTTAATTAATTTTAGATGTATTCATACAGATTATCTTCACAAGTAGTTTTTAGGTACACAATTGAATAGATAAACTTCTAAAGAAAAATTTTACAGATACTCTTCAGACACAATTTTATAAATAATTAAATTGCGTATTGACCATTTAACGAATTTAGTTTAAAAAATTCCTTACAGGACGAATAATTAAAATCAAACCATGACGAGCATACACGTCGAATGCAGGACAACTGCTCCTATATATTTTACTAAAAATGTCAAGTAGAACGAAGAATGAGTACATTTTTATTCGATAAAAAATTAACAATACGTTAACGTCAACCGCACTGAAATAATGTTTTAGATTGACGTGTACACGCGTCGAACGCAAATAACTGGTAAAACCGCATAAAAGTACAAAATCAAACAGAGTTATCAAAGTTCATGGCATGTGAACTTCGAAACAAAAATTCAATTTAAAAACAAATATTTTTCCAACGCTTAATGCACAATAAAATAACTGTTGCGATCATAACTAAATTATATTGGTGTCATGTCTGATTTCGAGATACCAAAATTATTTATCGAAGCGTAACCCACTTTTTAAAATAACTATAAAATATTCTTCTAACTATGAAATAAATATAGTTAGAAAGATTAACCGATTTTAAAAGATGGAATAGAAATTATAGTGTACTATCATTTGTGAAAAATCTGTCGATAAAAATTAAAATTTAATCAACACCATGCAACTCTTCAATACGACGTCTCACAGAATAAATAAAATTTATAATTGATAAATAAAATTGATAGAATAATTACTCATTATCGAAGAATAATTTGTGCAGTGTTATTATGCAAGAATGATCTGTGATTCATGTGCTTTAAGAATGATCTATTTGCTCATAATATTTTTGTGAAGATTTTATACCAAATTAATTATTAATAATTATTAGTAAGGTTAATACTACTATATTAATAATAAATTCTATACGAGAAGGTTAAACAAAAATTGTAGATCATTTTTCAGCCATAAAGGTCCGTACATTATACTCAGAAATCGAATAATTAATAAATAAGATCATCATTAATTTGATTTATTCAAGGAGACGCCATGTTGGATGACGAGTCCGCGCATGCGCACAAATGCCTAAGAAACCTCCTCGCATTTCTGCGATCCTGCTACCAGGAGCAGGGTGAAAACACCACCCGCTAGATGCCGCTGAATTTTAATTTTTACCGACAGATTTTTCACGAAAGATAACAGAGCTATATCTCGTAATAAATATTCGATGTTCATCGTACATCTACAGAACAGTTTTATTACCTTCCTTAAACGCTAGTTTCCATCCCAAAAATTACTGTCCTTATATTTTTCTATGATAAACTCATTCTCCGTAGCCGAATAAAATAGAAGGTAGAGGAAAACGGAACACGCAGAGCACATCCTTCCTCTTTTTTATCCTTCACAGAAATGTATCTTCCTTATCCTTCGGCTACGCGTTCCTATCGTTTCGTCTTTATTTTCCAGGAAAATTGAATCCTTTTGTAGGAGCCTGCCTTCAAACCTCCCGGATAATATTCGCCGTAATTTTCTGCTTGTCGATCGTCGATTCTATAGCTCGATAATAATCTCTACCCTCTTGTATCGGGTTCTTTGTACATCGCTGTCAAGGGGTACGTGATCTTTTATCGATCACTTCTCGAGGCTAAGATATTCATGCAAATATATGTATATTGTGTTTTCATCAAATATTCATTGCCTTTGGACGATTTCAAGTATTATTTTAAATAAGAATGCGCTTCGTGTTCACTTTTGGAGGGAGATTTTAATGTTCAGAATGTTGGGAGTTTGAGGTTGGTGCAATTTTGGGGTTATAGGGTTTTGGGGCTTTAGGATTTTGGGATTTTAGGATTTTAGGATTTTAGGATTTTAGGATATTGAGAGTTTGGAGTTTTGGGGGTTTAGGATCTTGGGATTTTAGGATTTGGAGAATTTAATGTTTTGGGGGTTTAGGATTTTGGGATTTGTGGATATTGGATTTTGGGGATTTAGGGATTTAGGGATTTTGGGATTTTGAAATCTTGAAATTCTGGGATTTGGAGATTTGAGGTCTTGGAGATTTGGACATTTGGAGATTTGGAGATTTGAGGACTTGGGGATTTGGGCATTTGGAGATTAGCAGATTTGGAGATTTGGAGATTTGGAGATTTGGAGATTTGGAGATTTAAAAATTTGGAGACTTAGAGATTTGGAAATTTGGTCATTTGGTCGTTTGGTCATTTGGTCATTTGGTCATTTGGTCATTTGGACATTTGGACACTTGAACACTTGAACATTTGAAGATTTGGAGATTTAGAGATTTGAAGGTTTGAAGATTTGAAGATTTGAAGATTTGAAGATTTGAAGATTTGAAGATTTGAAGATTTGAAGATTTGAAGATTTGAAGATTTGAAGATTTGAAGATTTGAAGATTTGAAGATTTGAAGATTTGAAGATTTGAAGATTTGAAGATTTGAAGATTTGAAGATTTGAAGATTTGAAGATTTGAAGATTTGAAGATTTGAAGATTTGAAGATTTGAAGATTTGAAGATTTGAAGATTTGAAGATTTGAAGATTTGAAGATTTGAAGATTTGAAGATTTGAAGATTTGAAGATTTGAAGATTTGAAGATTTGAAGATTTGAAGATTTGAAGATTTGAAGATTTGAAGATTTGAAGATTTGAAGATTTGAAGATTTGAAGATTTGAAGATTTGAACATTTGAAGATTTGGTTCCATTGCCATCTGAATAATTTGGCTACAACAGCTGATAGGAAAAAATGCATCAGACCAAAGTTATTTGGTATCCAAAGACTGATCATCCAATGTCACTAGTTTCTTAATAGGTGATATCAATAGGGATTTACAAGTCATCTCCGTTAGCCAGTCAAGTTATTTTATCCAATTTCAAGCGTCCTCTATAATATTTATCTACTCTCACAACTTAGTTTCAACTTAAACACAAGTAGTCCTTAAACATCCCTAAATCTAGTATAAAATCCGTAATGTTTCTAAAAGAGTCAGTGATTGCACAGTTTATACGAAATCAGCTCTAACACAATCTGCTACAGGATTCTCGACCACGTTCCTATTCGAACGATCGACAAATTTGCCCGGAGACCATCATCCTCGACTTTACGATCCCGAAATACTTGGTCAGCCAGTCTCTTGTCAGCCACGTTTCGACGAATTAGGATCCAAGTGGTAAAATCCGCGACGATTCACGATTTCTAGAGGAACGGAAGTCCGATATTACTGGCACGGCTCGCGATTAAACCGACTTCATTTCAGAATGATATAAAGCCCGCTGGGAAAGCAGCTACGTTCCTCTTTACGAGCCACGAAATCCCGCGTTTTGTCCACACGCTTGGAAGCTGTAAATCGTGGTTTCCCTTTTTAATTTCGCTGATGCTGCATCCGTTCCTCGCCTCTGGCATACTTTCAATCTGCGCGAGAAAAGTTCAACGAATCCTCTAATTATTCAACGCGTACAAACGGCTCTATTACTTTGATCGATGCTCTAACAGCCCCGAACGACAGCTTCTATAAACGCTTCTCGTCTGAATTCAAGTATTATTTCGGTAACACGACGAATGTCAAGAATTATGCTGGTTTTTATTTTTTTATGTCTGTCGGGGACGTAGGGGAATAAGGGATGATTTTATGCGGGAAATTATTTTCAATTTTTTTGTGAGATTTAAAGATGTACGCGAAGTTATTTTCATTTTTGTTGGATGAAAGATTTAATAGACTTTTTAAGAGAAGTTATTTTTATTTTTTTATGTATGAGAGATTTAAGAGATTTCGTAGGGGAAATTATTTTTTATTTTTTTATGAATAAAAGGTTTAAGAGATTTCATATGAAAAATTATTTTTAATTTTTTTATGTGTGAAAGATTTCATAGGAGAAATTATTTTTAATTTTTATTTTAATTATTATTTTTAATTTTATGTATGAGAGAATTAAGAGATTCTATAGGAGAAATTTTTTTAAATATTTTTTTTAGATGAGAGACTTAAGAGATTTCATATGAAAAATTATTTTTAATTTTTGTATGTATGAGAAACTTCATAGGAGAAATTATTTTTAATTTTTGTATGTATGAAAGAGGATTTTAGAATTTTACAGAGGAAATTATTTTAAATTTCTGTATCTGTATGTTTTATCAAAGAAATTATTTTAAATCGTTATATATAATGAAAGAGGATTTAAGAATTTCACAGAAGAAATTATTAAAAATTTTTGTATATAAGAAAGAGGATTTAAGAATTTTATAGAAGCCATTTTAAATGTTTATGAATATAAAAGAGGATTTAAGGATTTTACAAAAGAAATTATTAAACATTTTTTTATATAAGGAAGAGGATTTAAGAATTTTATAGAAGCCATTTTAAATGTTTATGAATATAAAAGAGGATTTAAGGATTTTACAAAAGAAATTATGTGAATTAAACAGGATTTAAGAATTTGACAAATGAAATTATTTAAAATGTTTGCATATACAAAAGAGGATTTAAGGATTTTACAAAACAATGATGATACTTCATGTTTAATTTTTGTGTATAATCGTTTGTACAAAACGAGTTAACTAAATTACCAAGTGAAATTGAATTTCGTTCATAAAGAAAGAACTGTTCGAAGTGAAAAGAATTTAAAAGTGAAGGATGTTAGAAATTCAAAACTATACAGATGAATAAACTTGCAAATATTTCAATTTGCAGTTTGATTTATTTTCGAGCGCTTTCTCTTGGTGACTGTTATTCCCCTTCTTCCATATTTTTCGAAATAAATTTGACTTACATGGTTCTGTACTCAGCTATCACTCCATTTCATATTTATTATTCCCGCTCTTCTTTCAGTCTCTTCAAATAGAAATGTTATCACTGTTACAGAATACCTCTCGTACTTTACATAAATATTCAGGGAGAGTTTTAACAAATCGGACGAACGTTTCGAAACTACGAAAATTAACATAACCTAAAATAGTACATTTTATTGTAGTAATGTAATGGAATTCCTTTGGTGAAATTTGCTGTTTCATACTAGTAAATAACTAGTAAATAACATTTCTAAATTACAACGAAAATTATGAACATAACCTAGAATAATTTTAATGTGCAAACAGAATGAAATTGACTCAATAAAATTTGTTGTTCATCACTATTAAATGACACCACTCATATTTTATTCAAACATAAATATTCAAAGAGAATTTTAACAAATTGAATGAACGTTTCAGGACAACTACGAAAATTGTTAACATAACCTAAATTAATAAATTTTATTGTAAAACATAATGGAATTTCTTTAGTGAAATTTGCTGCTTCATACTAGTAAATAACTAGTAAATTTCTAAATTACAACGAAAATTATGAACATAACCTAGAATAATTTTAATGTGCAAACAGAATGAAATTGACTCAATAAAATTTGTTGTTCATCACTATTAAATGACACCACTCATATTTTATTCAAACATAAATATTCAAAGAGAATTTTAACAAATTGAATGAACGTTTCAGGACAACTATGAACATTGTTAACATAACCTAAAGTAATCAATTTTAACGTAATAACGTAATGAAATTGCTTTAATATAATTTATTATTTGATTCTAGTAAATAATCTCTCTCATACTTTATACAAATATTGAAAGACTTCAGTTTTAATAAATCGAACGAATATTTTAAAATTACTACATCAATTATTAACATAAACTAAAATAGAGTATAAACAGAATGAAATTGCTTTAATAAAATTTGTTGTTTTTTACTAATAAATGACAATGTTGCTAGTAAATGATATATTAATAATTTCAAAATATTGAAAGAATTTAACTTTAATAAATCGCATGAGTATTTCGAAATTACGAGAATTATTAACATAACCTATAATAAATGTACGAACAGATTAAAATTGCTTTAATAAAATTTATTGTTACCAATAAATGATTCCTCGTATTTTACATGAACATTAAAAGAAAATTGTAACAAGTGGAACCAGCATTTCAGAACAACAATAAAAATTATTAACATAACATATTTAATAAATTTTGATGTAACATATTGAAATTGCTTTAATATAATTTATTATTTGATTCTAGTAAATGAAATATTAAAAATTGTTATTCCGTAACGTTAATTAAAAGTGAATAATTACAACGAGTTACAGACTATCGTCTACTAACTAGCAATTCTAAACGTAAGAACACAAAAAGGAAATTAATAGGAACGAATAAATTATCTCCTAATTCCTCGCTGTTACTACGCACACCACACTAGAAGAAGCTTCATTATCAATTTTTCACTCAGCAAATTCACCGTATCCTCAACTTTACGTTATGAATAATTACCCGAAATTACCAGTCTGGCATCGTGCTTCATTTTACACGGTGTTAACGACCAAATTCAACGAACCGGGCATAATTAACAGGAATTATTCCACGAAACTTTCTTCCTGGCTATGGCAGATTAAAACGCTTCGATCGAACGATCTCTCGATTACTGTTGCACCGTTTCGCGGTACGAAATTTGTACGTAGGTATAGTGGGAATAGAGTGAGCTGCGTGCTGGGGATTTTGGGAATTGGGGGTTTCGGAGGTGGAGAATTTTGAGATTTGGGGATTTGGGGATTTGGGAATTTGGGGATTTGGGGATTTGGGAATTTGGG
>NW_003797104.1:100573-213157 GCF_000220905.1 Megachile rotundata
CAACGCGTAGTAATCTAGCGCGTGCATATTCAACGCATAGCAATTCAACGCGTAATAATGCGATGCGTGGTAATTCTAAGCGTAGGAATCTAATGCGTGGTAATCTAACGCGTAGTTAACCTACGCGTAGTAATACAACGCGTAGTAATACAGCGTGTGGATATCCAACGCGTAGTAATCTAGCGCGTGTAGTAATCCAGCGCTTGGATATTCAACGCGTGTTAGTCCAACGCGTAGTAATGCAACGCGTGGAAATTTTAAGCGTAGGAATCTAACGCGTAGTAATCTAACGCGTAGTTAACCAACGCGTAGTAATCCAACGCGTATAATCCTCCTAACAAACGAAGAAACATTAATAACGAATCAAGATAATTTCTTAAATCGATAAGAATGAACAAAGGCTTCAAAAAAACTAGCTTAGTAAGGAAACTTAAAAACTGGTCATTGAACTGCTTCAGTTTTACTTGAATCGCCTTTCATTTTGTAACCATGAAAATTTTTAATAAATTCAAACTAGTTTTTGAACTTTATACGTTCTTAAGCTGCTGTCATTTTCGTATCATAAATTTTATTGTTCGTATGAATATTATTTTACAGCATATCAGAACCCTTTCGATTATAAATCGTGCTATCTGACTTTAATCGAAATACCATCGCATACGTTTTATAGATCTGGGTCACGATTAACCTGGTTCCGTCTTACGAGCTTCTTTTCCTGAGAATAATAAAAATGAGAAGACCATCTTTTATAATAATATTTTTGTTTAATTATTTTACTAAAGGCGATCTTAACGAACTTCGTATAATAATTACCTGTATTTATGATATGTTGAATTGTGAGAAAGTTCAAGGTGAAGAATTGTTTTACGAGAAATCAGGCCAAGAATGTGGAAATGCGAAGGAATGCTCTACTTTTTGAACTGTTTAATTAGTTTATTAAAAATTTCTTTAACCAGATTAGAATAATGATATTCGTTTCATATATAACAATCATCGACTATTCAAACGTGGACACAATAGAGCTACAGCGAACATTTTCATAGTTTCAATGAAGGTGTGACTGCAAATATTTGCATTCATGAAACCGATTCGTGCATTCATACCAGTACAATCGATATATCGAACAATGTCGACTAATTATAGTAATTTAATTAATGCAGATAAGAGGATTTAGTTAATTACAACTTTACACGCAATTCCAAAGAATCTCCGCAGAATGATTTGTAGCAATTAAAATCATTGTTCCTTTCGCGGTAATATCGAAATGTTAATTATACTCCTGTTTACCTCATTGTGCTCTTGATTATTCAAATTATTGTTTATTTTCTTGGGATCAACGATTGAATTATTTACTCTCTGTTTTAACGAGGAAAATATCATTGTTTTCATATTAAAATATTGATTACTACTGAATAGTAGTATACATGCATAAAATTCAGTAACGGACTCATTTCAATAAATACGGTACCGATGTCAACCCGTGAGTTGGCGCGTGAGACATACCCAGGTGTTTAGAAGACGGCTCCAATTTTCCAAATTTAAAAACTACATACGTAAATTTCTCTATCCTAGATCTCTACATCCACAAATTCCTATATTCCTAAATTTCTATGTTCTAAAGTCTCTACACTTCTAGATCCCTATATCTCCAAACCTCATATTTCCAAATCCCAAATCTCCAAATATCACCAAATTTCGATATCCCTCTTCCTATATCTCTAAGTCCCTATAATCCCTGAATCTCTATATCTACATACCTACGTCAACTCACGAGTTCGCGTGTGGAGAGGTAGACGTGTTTAGAAGAGCTACGGCCCCAATTGGTCTGAATAGAAAAATAGACGTCTCACACTTATTTTCGGCGATATATTGGCTCTCGCGGTCGCACACCAATTAGACCAAAAACAATGACAGGCAAACGTCGAGAGTGAGATAGTGCGAATTCAGCAGTTGTTATTGTCATTATTCTTATTTGTCGAAATGTAACTGGAAGTGTTCACGGTGATGAGCTTCTTCTATTTTGGATCATGCGCCAACTCGTGGGTTGACATCGGTACACTATTTCCAATAAATAAACCGGAAAATCAAGTAATATTTTCTGTCGGATCAAACGTTATTACAGAGATGTTCGCGAGTTTCATCGAACAGATTCTTCAGAGGTTCCTCGTACATTTCGACAATCTCGTCGCCAAAGATCACGGATTTTTAATATTTCAGCGTCTCGACTCTCGCAAACCTTGCGTCGCAATATTTAATTTGCCCTTCCTTTGTAAAGTTCTCGGAATTTGCATACAACGTGCTGGAAATGATCACTCCCTATATTTCTAAGTTCCTATAATTTTCAAATTTCCTCTATTTCACATTTTTAAATTTCATAATCCTTAAATTTCGAAATTCCATACTTCCCAAATTTCTAAACCATTGAATTCTCATATTTTCAAATCCGTAAATTATTTCGAAAATTTTCTCAAAGAAGATTTGCTCTTGACTGTAGATTAAATGTCGAGTTCTCAAATACAACCCTCTTTCAATATCACAAATTCCACGTGGCATATAAACGTGAATATTATAAGAATGCAAAACTCATTGCGGGAGGAGATGTCGCGTGTCTTGCTTTTTCCGCCCCTGTTTCTTGATACCGCAAGAGGATGATTATGGCAAAAGATGCACGATTCTGTTCCGCGTTACACGAGAATCCGCTTCATACAGATGTTGGGGAATTTTCGACATTTTCTTGGGGATTTTACGCGAAGATTGCTTTCTCAGTTATTTGCCAAGGAGGATCGAAATTTACAACTATTGTTGTTGCTCCGAGAATACGCATAACTGTCTGCTTGTTTTTGTGCTAACGATGTTGAGGACATTTTTGTATTTTCTTTACGGTGATTTCCTTTTTCTTCTGCTCTTTGAACGTAGCCAAATTTGTAGTTCATATTAAAATTCTAAGATTAATTAACAAATATTTTAATAATTATTTTAAGTTGTAGTATTGTAGTTAGTGTCGTAGTATTGTACAATTAGGACTCAAAGTACACATGATGTAAACCCAAACTGTTTTAGGGCACCATATTTTTCAGACCATAGTAAGTAGTTAACCGTCGCGCTGTAAACTTGCCCCTAAAAATTAGAATTTTTTCCAAACTACCTGAAGAACCAAACCGTCAGTCCAGCCTTCCTCCCTCTATCTTATATTTCCTCCCCTATTCTATTTCCTCCCGCTACAGCTTACGTCGGATTGGTAGAACCACTCCATAACCAAAAAATTGTTTACTTCACACATACCAAAATGTAAAAATATCAGAAACGATTCAACATTCAACCAAGTCACTTTAAAACCTACTAAAAACCTATCGCTGAATAAATTCAATCAGCACCTTACCTATATTGTTAATTTTTCAACCTATCTTATACACAAACGAGTTCACCCGACACATTGGGTGCAACTATCGTGCCTTCAAGAATAATCGAGAAGAGCGCGATACAGTATCGTCACGCGCGGTATCTCCACGCGTAGTAGTTTCACACGTTATATCGTCACGCGCACTATTCTCCATCCATTGAATCACTGCGCGTAAAATTTCCATATAACCTATAGTCCATAAGTAGTATTATCCATGCATTATATCGCCACACAAAGTGTATCCAACCGTCATAAAAACTCTTGTCATTCATCTCTTGTCATTTCCCAAGCTTTTATTCCACGTTACGCTAGAAGCTTCGCGTTTCATAGACCAGCGCATTCTGCATGTTTTAAAATTGCACAGAGCGAATTAACGTGTTCCCGTTGGTTGGTTAATCTAGTTTATTTCCGTAAATCGAATGTTGAGAGATAAAAATTGCGCGCCATCGAACGAGCAACCCATGCAGTATTTATAACCTCATAAAATTCACGTTTATACAAATAGACGTAAAAAAAAATATTTATAGATGGTCGTCAACGAGCAGATAAAATATCAATTTATCGTAAACTCACGTGGTAGATTAAGCTGAAATTTTTTGCCGTGATTTTTTTTATGCTTCTCCCGTTTACGGTGAATATTTTTGGTGAATTTCCAATGTTTGAGCTGTAGAATTTCAGATTATTCGACGTTATTAAAGCGATGTGTAAAATGATGAATCAGGAGAAGTTCGTGAGTGGATGGTAAATTTAACCATCGATTGTTCACTAGCACTATTCGAGATATCGTACTGTTACGAGATTATTGCTTGTCGGCATAAACGTATTGTTGAAGCTAATAGTATCGATTATCCGTAGGACAGCTGTAAACAATCGAATGATCGGTACACAAGCAGATGTACGGATTCCCGGATTTGTTCATTAATTAATTATTTAATCCTTTGACTCTGTTTGCTTTTAGATATAATAATCTATATTAACTGTTGCAAGATAGATAATACTATAAGAACGAATATCCATGGAGATTATTATAAATCATGGGTATATAAATTAATCAATGTGAAGTGTTTGAGTTTAGTACTTTGTTATGAAATATTTGACTTATACTTTGGTAAAAAAATATTTCGTTAGGAGATATTTTATTTGTACTTTGTTATGCAATATATGCGATATATTTGTTATGAAATATTTTATATGTACTTTGTTAAAATATTTAGTATTTTAATAGTTTTAATTGATATTCTGTTTCTACGCTGTTAAAAGATATTTTACCTCAACTTTGTTAACAAATAGTTCATTCATAATGTATTCAAAATATTTCTTTCATAACTTGTTATAAAATATTCCCTTCATAATTTGTTGAAAAATATTTCATTCGTAAATTGACATAAAATATTTTATTTTGACATTATTATGAAATGTTCTACTTGTACTTTATTAAAATATTTTAATAATTTAATATTTTTAATTGATATTCTGCTTTTACGTTCTTAAAAGATATTTTATCTCTATTTTGTTAAAAAATACTTTTTTCATAATTTGTTACAAAATATTCCCTTCATAATTTGTTAAAAAATATTTCGCTCGTAAGTTAACATAAAATATTTTATTTTGACTTTGTTATGCAATATTCTATTTGTACTTTATTAAAATATTTTAATAATTTAATATTTTTAATTGATATTCTGCTTTTACGTTCTTAAAAGATATTTTATCTCTATTTTGTTAAAAAATACTTTTTTCATAATTTGTTACAAAATATTCCCTTCATAATTTGTTGAAACATATTTCATTCGTAAATTGACATAAAATATTTTATTTTGACATTGTTATGAAATGTTCTATTTGTACATTGTTAAAACATTTTAATATTTTAATAATTTCAATTGATATTTTCTTTCTTCGTTGTTAAAAGACATTTTATCTCTGCATTGTTAAAAGACAATCCTTTTGTAATCAGTTATAAAATATTTGTTTTCAAGATATAATAAGTGTGTATTATTCAACAAACGAAACGTAAATGAAAATTATTTTAAACAGTTTAAAAGTAACCAAAACAGAAACTTAAGTAAGTTAAACAACTAAATGACCAATTTCCAATTAGGCGCACAAATTACTTTAATGCGAAGTCATTTGGTTTTTTCGATTTACCGTAATTTGCACAGCAGCGCAATTTTCCTCTTTGCTGGAAATTAGTACGCTTTAATTACCCAAAAAGAATAATCAAAAGGGTTGCTACTATTTCAAATAATTTCAGGCAAATAACTGAACGACGAAATTTTAATTTACTTTCAAAATTAGTTTACGAGCACAACCGTCGAATTTTCACTGCTTTTTACGGTTTTCTTATATTTTTTAATTTGTCTGACAGAGACGAGTGAGCTTTAATTATCGTGATATAACATGAAGAAAAGTGGCTGTACATCGCTGGTAATTTCAGGTAAATGATCAAGGGACCATTTTCTGAAAATAAATTTTTTATTTGAGATACGTGAATGAAACAATTTTTTAAATTTTTGTAAACAAGCTTTTAATTTGTGATAAGTAATTACATCTACAATTTACGTACGTAATGTAGATTTTAATTTGTTTTGTGCAGATTTTTAATTCATAATGTATAAGTAGATCATTGCTTTTAACTTTTTGAAAATAAGTTTAATTTTAAGTCAATGAGATCATCATTTTAGTTATTTATTATAAACAATTATTTACGGTAATATATTTATTATATACCATTATTTATTATTATCATTTATTTATGATAAACAAATATTTTGTGACAGATAATTATATCAGCACATTTTTAATTTGTTATGACCAAGCATTCAACCAAATATTGTTCTAAACCTTTTCTTTTAATTTTCCACAATAATTACCTTAATACATAATCGTTCGACAAACGGTTTTCCGTAATTTACCCAGCAACGCAATTTTCCAGTATTTTCCGAGTCCTCCGACGTTAACCAGTGTACTTCAATCATCCAGAAAAAAAATCCTACACTCGAGACATAAAATCATTACCCACGGTTTTCGAAAACCTTGATCTGTTTAAAAAAGTATCATAAATGCCAAGCTAATATTTGCACGATTCTCTAACTAAAATTCCGTGGGACAAACAAAAGAAACAGAAAAAAGGGGATACTGGCTCGACAACCCTCTTGTTTCATGGCGTGTTTGCAAGCATGTGCTTCGTATGGGATCTGATAGGTATAGTCGGTTTGGTGGGTATAGTTCGATCGTAAATTCGACAGCTTAACAATAATATCAAAATACAAAGTTTTGAAGTTTTAGAAATTATAAATTTGTAAATTCTTTGGTCTGAAATTTCCGAAAGTCTAAACTGGAAACTTCACAACCTAAAGTTGTATAATTAAAGAATGTTAATGCTTAAAAATTCGGAATTTATAATGCTTAAAAATTGCAAAAATTCAACACATAAAAATTGAAAAATTCCAACCCTTAAAAATTTGGAAATTCCAACTCTTAAAAATTGAGAAATTCCAACACTTAAAAATGTAGAAATTCCAACTCTCCAAAATTTAGAAATGCCAACTTTTAAATATTGAAAAATTCCAACTCCCAAAAATTTAGAAATTCCAACTCTTAAAAATTGAAAGTTTCCAACACTTAAAAATTTAGAAATCCCAGCCCTTAAAAATTTAGAAATTCCAACACATAAAAATTGAAAAATTCCAACACAAAAATTGAAAAATTCCAACCCTTAAAAATTCAGAAATTCCAACACTCAAAAATTGAAAAATTCTAACGCTTAAAAATTTAGAAATTCCAACCCTTAAAAATTTAGAAATTCCAACTCTTAAAAATTCAAAAATTCCAACTCTTCAAATTTAGAAATTCCAACGCTTAAAAATTTAAAAATCCCAAAAATTTCAAAATATAGAAATTCCAAAATCTTACCCTTCTAAAGAACCCAAACGCCAAAAACCTCAAGATTCTAAAATCTCACAAAAATCTCCAAATTCCAAGCTTCATATCTCCAAACCTCACAAACCCCCAAATCTCAAAAGTTCCAAAACTCCAAAACACCACAAAGCCCAGAAACCTCAAAATGCAAAAACCCCCATTAATTTACCACCACACTATATCCAAAGCGACAATGCAACTGCACCGTGTAAACCCAGCTCTCCATTCGAACGCAAACTTCACCGAAAACAATTTTTCCTTGCCGGACATCGCAGAATTTCTACTTCTTCTCTTTCGCCACATTTACCGTTGATCGCCGGCTATTATTCGCTTCTCCCTTTTGTTTGCGCAACTCTAGCGATGGCGGGTTAGTTCGCTCGGAAACAACGTTCCAATCCGTGAAAATTCGTCGCGACGATTAGTATGCCGGTGTACGCAATCGCGAACGCACCGTTGAAACGTAAGCAAACATTTGGAGAACACACATTGCTCGGTTCGTTTTTATTTTTCGGCGGAAAAAAACAGGAAAGGCAACCTGCACAAACTTTCGAGCATCGAAATGCATACCGAGCCACGTTCCAATTGCACGAAAGTAATATTTCGCGAATCGAAAATTGAAATGGAATTCGTGAGTCCCGATATCGAAATGTAATGAACGATAAAATGCGGAACAATCGGTGGAATTTAATAATCTCGCTGTTGTTGTATTTATTTTCGTCGCATTATTGATTGTTCATTGGGATTGTTAGCGAGCTGTTTTTCGCTGAGAGTTCATGAAAGGATGATGTTTTTGTGGATTCCATTATCCAACTGTTTTCACGATTTAAATTAATATTTGAGGACCTTGCGAATTATAATACATTTCTGTACTGATAATGGTCTTCAAAAATACAATGTTAACACAATTTTTTAGTGTAACGTGATTTTATGAGTTGTTCTGGTTGAACAGTTCAGAAAGCAGCTTTAGAATGGACAAAATTAAGGTATGCATCAACTGTTGTATAGATAGGAGCCTTTATGTACAAGGTTTGTCATTTTCTCTTAGCAAACCTTGTTAATATAATTGTGAATCTGTAATCAAATTTTGTATCATGTTCCCGAATGTCGTTTTAATCACTTTCACCGAAGTCTTCAAAAATAAAAATGTTAACACATTTTGTTACTGCAACGTGATTTTATGAGTTGTCGCAGTTAAACAGTTCAGAATACAGTTTTAGAATGAACAAAATTAAAGTATGCATCGACTGTTGTATAAACAGAAACGTAACTTATGTACAAGGTCTTTCATCTTCTCTGGCAAACCCTGTTAATATAATTGTGAATCTGTAATCAAATTTTGTATCATGTTCCCGAATGTCGTTATAATCACTTTCACCGAAGTCTTAAAAAATAAAAATGTTAACACATTTTATTACTGCAACGTGATTTTATGAGTTGTCGCAGTTAAACAGTTCAGAAAGCAGCTTTAGAATGAACAAAATTAAGGTAGATTGTTGTATTATACGAGCATTATATACCAAGTTTAAACAAATCTTACTTTACCACAAAGTTAACTCCATTATCGAAGGTTGAATACAAAACAGACATAAAATGTCTTCCTTTTAACACGGTATGAATATTTCATTGTAACGCACGTAACAAGTAAATCGTCCAGCAAGTGTTTAAACCGAGGACATAAAGACCACAGGAAGACTGCTTTATACTCAGGAACACAGTATGTTTCATCTGAAGTATGGTAAAAGTATTCTCTTAAAATTTGACCTACTTCTGAAGCATCCTCCGCAGTTCCATCGGATATCTATAAAACAACCGAGCCATCCAGGAAGGGACGAAAAAAGATAGAGTAAAGATTAGGAAAGCAAAATTGGCCGTAAAAGTAAAACGGGTTCAAGACATTTATGCAAACGATTGTACATTGATTTACAGCCAAGGAAGCGGCGGAATTGTGCTGAGGTTGCTTGTCTGCAAGCAGGAAGAGCTTACCTTATGTTGGCGCATCCAGGATGGCCGAAACTCCCGTAGGATGGCCAGCTTGTTGAATCGGAAGATCTGCGTCAGCTTTGTCCTGTTCTGCTTTACTTCCACTCTATGTGGGTATATACGTATTGCAGTTGACTGTGCCAGTTGCATGCTGATCGATCATTTGTCTCCATTTGTCTCCGCTAGGTTAAAGGAACATTAGTGTACAAATTGGAACACGTCCTAATCTTATTCTATTCGATTGCATTTTAACGATTACTTACTTAGCTCTTTTGTTCACACGGTCACTGCATCGCTTTGTTGGACGTTCGCATTTTCAAGGTTTCAGTTCCTGGATTTGGACTTTTGGCAAAGTGAAACATGAATTTGAAAATTTGGGGATTTAGTTTGGGGATGTCATCGTATGAGGATATTATCATTTAGGGATGTCATCATTTGGGGATGTCATCAAATTTCTGAGACATTTTGTCTCAATTGACCGAATTCCTCAACTCCTGAATTTTCAAGCTTCCGAATCTCAAATATCCATAACTCCAATATTCTCAAATCTCTAAATCCTGAAATTCTCAAATTTCCAGAATTCCAAAGACCCCAAATAGCTGAAGTTGAAATCCCAAATTTCCAAATTCTCAAACACCCCAAATAGCTAAAATTGAAATCCCAAATATCCCAATTCTCAAACACCCCAAATAGCTGAAGTTGAAATCCCAAATTTCCAAGTTCTCAAACACCCCAAATAGCTAAAGTTGAAATCCAAAATTTCCAAGTTCTCAAACACCCCAAATAGCTGAAGTTGAAATCCCAAATTTCCAAATTCTCAAACACCCCAAATAGCTGAAGTTGAAATCCCAAATTTCCAAATTCTCAAATACCCCAAATAGCTAAAGTTGAAATCCCAAATTTTCAAATTTGCAAGCCCCTAAATCCCCACATCCCCATATTCCCAAAAAATCTGATATCCCATTATTCCAATTACTATTTCCCAAAAACCCTGACCACCACTCTTCATCTCACAAATCTCCAAAAACCTTCCACTCTTAATTTTCTCATAAAATTTTTGCAGTTGAAACTTAATTTTAACGTCTGAATCTAAACGCTCGTACAACAATCCTCCACAGAAGGTGGATGTTTCTCTCAAGCTTCTCGAGTCACGTTTTCGGTTGCATGAAACGCATTCGTATTATCGTTCGAGTATCAAGCAGTTAGCGTTCGAAAAGCGAGGCAACAAATTGCACGGAAATTAGACAGGACAGAGAACGGTCCTAATTGATAATATCTCGTTGGAAGGCTGGACGCAATTACACGGGGCACGAGCGGGCAGGCTCGTTTTCTTTTCCATTAATACGTCTGTTCAGCTGAGTCAGTTCCCGAAATTGAATTCCCTCGGGAACGATACAACTTCGACCAAGCGGAATAATGACCGGCTACGACGGAACACGTTCAAAGCTGATAAATTTGTTCGCGCGTGTTCTTCGAGGATTGTACAAAGTCCGTGTTCAATGGTTGTTCGGATCATCCGAAACATGTCGATGATGAAATCGTGTTATACGTTAGGGTATATTGAGGCAACTGAACCTTGTGATGATTGCGTTTTATTAAAAATAATTTATATAATGTATACGTTATATATGAATTTTCATCGTGATAGTTAATGTGTTTGCATATGAGGCACATGTACATATGTGTTCACATATGTCAAATTTGTTGTTTACCTCTATAAACCAATTGTTAATACAAAATGTATATTCAAAACAAAGCTTCTGACGTATCATTACAAGTCTGAGTATATGTTACGTATGAATTTTCAATATGACACTCAATGTGTTACATATGACTAATACATACGTGTCCACATATGATAAACTTGTTATTTACTTTTATAAATCAATTGTAAATACAAAATGTATATTCAAAACAAAGCTTCTGAAGTATCATAACAAGTCTGACTATATGTTACGTATGAATTTTCAATATGACACTCAATGTGTTACATATGACTAATATTATACATACATGTACACATATGTTAAACTTGTTATCTACTTCTATGAATCAATTGCAAGCACAAAGTACATTAAAAGGACAGCTTCTGAAGCTATTATAACAAGCCTGAGTATGTGTTACATATGAATTTTCACTGTGAGGATTAATATGTTACATGTGACCAACACATACATGTCCACATATGTTAAACTTGCTATGTACTTCTCTAAATCAATTAAAAATACATAGTATATTAAAAAGAATGTTCCTAAAGCACTTATGACAAGTCTGACTATAATGTTATATATGAATTTTGACTGTGAGAGTCCATATGTTACATGTGACCAACGCATACATGTCCACATGTGTTAAACTTGTTATCTACCTTTATGAATCAATTATAAACACAAATTACGTTAAAAAGAAAGCTTCTAAAGTACTCATGACAAGTCTGACTATAATGTTATATATGAATTTTAACTGTGAGAGTCCATATGTTACATGTGACCAACACATACATGTCCACATATGTTAAACTTGTTATCCACCTCGATAAATGAATCGCAAACACAAAATATATTAAAAAAGAAGCTTCTAACGTGTTGGTAACGTGTCTGATTATAGTCACATGTAACTGTTCATTGTGAGAGTGAATATGTTGCACGTGACCAACACATACGTCTACATACGTCAATTTTATTACGTTCTTCCATTGCAAAAACAAAATAAATTATAATATATTTTGTAAGGAAGTTTCACGTATTTACAATAGTAATCCTGTATTTTATAATTTATCAATTTAACGTGTTTTCGAACAAAATTCAGTGTTCATTTTAAATGAACGATATTGTTTATGTACAGAAGCTCGTACGGTCTGGTAGTTTTCAGGATGAATTTCGTTGATTTTCAATTTCCCGGCAGCGAGTTAATACGTCCACGTACGGTACAGGATAGAGATAGCTGTGCAAAGTCCCCGGATCCCGATAGGAGGGCAGAAAATCCTGTCGATAAATCAGCCGGCTCGACCACTTCACTTTGTTTGAGCGTTTAGAGCCCGCTGGAATCTTGTTTGCGAATCAACTGCGAATCCCATTCGCCTGGCGAAGATTGAAGCTACTTTCGCAGCGAGCTCATCGACGATATCGATACCGGCGTTCCACTCGTGGATAAATTAAGTTCGGCTATCGATCCATCCCTATATACTCCGACGATACACTGCTAACCGATTAATCGTCGCTATGATTCATTTCGCGCGCAAATCGATACGATTAACGCTTCTTCTGTTTCGCTTGGATTCGTTCAAAATTACTGCCTTTGTTCTTCTCCACTCTTTGTTATTTCGTTCCTACATTTTTTATCGCTTTTATTGCTTTATTTTATTTCAACTGTTACTTCTCTTCTCATCTTTTTTATTTCCTTGACACGTTTTCGGATTTCATTGCTTTATTTTAAATATTTATTTCTATTGCAGCTTTTTTATTTTTCATTTTTTATCGTTCCAATTTAATTGACTTATTTTAATTTAATTGATACTTTTCTTTTCAGGTTTTTTTATTTCCTTGACACAGTTTTTGCGTTTAAATTTTATTGCCTTATTTTATTTTAATTTAAATATTTATTATTATTCTCCTCAGTTATTTTTTCAGTTTCATGTCACATTTTTTAGCGCGTTTAAATTTGATTGCTTTATTCATTTTATTTTAATTATTTGCTATTTTTCTTCTCAATATTTTTTTATTTTTCTATCACATATAAATTTGATTGCCTTATTCATTCTATTTTAAATATTTGCTACTTTTCTTCTTAATATTTTTTTAAATCTCTTATCATTTTTAATCACATTTCAACTTAATTGCCTTATTTTATTTTATTTTAAATATTTATTACCTCTCTTCTCAAAATTTTTTTAAACTTCTTGTCACATTTTTTATAGCGTCCAAATTTTTTACCCTTATTTTATTAAAATTATTTATCGCTCTTCTAGTTGGTGGCAGAATTATGGAACACGTATGTTCTAACTTTTCATAGGATTGTATATTTCATGCGCTATAGTTCAATATCGAGTTTCATTTCCTGTGATTCTGTTTTTGCTGCAAGCTTGCACTCTATATTTTTCCGAACCACCACTTTATACCCTGTATCCTTGGATTCTGCACCGCATAATTCAAACCTTCTCTGACACCGTGCAGCACATTTTCTCGTGTCGTATTTCTACCATTTCTTCTTTTTTTATAGTTTTCAATACTTGACACCTACCGATTCTTCACTATAATCATCCGTCTTTCTGTAATGTCGTATTTCCTTTTTATATTATAACTTTACTTCTTATACATTTTTCAGAAGACTTATGGTTTCATGCCAATATAGTTATGAATATTTATATTTGCTGCTATGCTTAATATTTATGTTATATTATATAGGTACATATTACTCTCAAAATTTCAACGTTGCAAAATTCCAAAACCTACAAATTTCAATTTTTGAAAATTCCACCCTCCCAAAATTGCAATCTTTCAAAATTCCACTCTTCCAAAATTGCAATCTTCCAAAATTCCAAACCCTTCAAAATTCCACACTCCCAAAATTGCAATCTTCCAGGATTCTACTCTTCCAAAATTGCAATCTTCCAAGATTCCAAACCCTCCAAAATTCCACCCTTCCAAAATTGCAATCTTTCAAAATTCCACCCTCTCAAAATTGCAATCTTCCAAAATTCTACTCTCCCAAAATTGCAATCTTCCAAAACTCCAAACCTTTCAAAGTTCCACCCTCCCAAAATTGCAATCTTCCAAGATTCCACTCTCCCAAAATTGCAATATTCCAAAATTCCACTCTCCCAAAATTAATATCTTCCAAAATTCCAAACCTTTCAAAATTCCACTCTCTCAAAATTGCAATCTTCCGAGATTCCAAACCCTCCAAAATTCCACCCTTCCAAAATTGCTGTTGGAAGTAACGGACAAAACAGATGAACTGCGCTATGCGCGTCCGAACACGCATCACGATGCTTTGTCTAACAGTTACAGTTTTACCTTCATCAACGAAGCACCGCGCATTTTGTAAAGACATTTTTATATTATTAAAGTATTTTCCGTTCACCTCAGCACTGCAGTTTATTTTCCTGAAGCTAATCCTAACAATTGCAATCTACCAAAATTCCACCCCGCCAAAATTGCAGTCTTCCAAAATTCCACCCTTCCAAAATTGCAATCTTCCAAAATTCCAAACCCTCAAAAATTCCACCCTCCCAAAATTGCAATCTTTCAAGATTCCACTCTCCCAAAATTGTAATCTTCAAAAATTTCAAACCCTTCAAAATTCCACCCTCCCAAAATTGCAATCTTCCAAAATTCCAAACCCTTCAAAATTCCACCCTCCCAAAATTGCAATCTTCCAAGATTCCACCCTTCCAAAATTGCAATCTTCCAAGATTCCAAACCCTCCAAAATTCCACCCTCCAAAAATTGCAATCTTTCAAGATTCCACACTCCCAAAATTGCAATCTTCCAAAATTCCACCCTCCTAAAATTGCAATCTTCCAAGATTCCACTCTCCCAAAATTGCAATCTTCCAAAACTCCACCCTCCCAAAATTGCAATCTTCCGAAACTCCACCTTCTCAAAATTTGAGCCTTCAAAAATTCTAAAACCTTCAAGTTTCACCCACCCAATATTCCAATCTCCCAAATGTCCAAACCACCCAAGCCACGCCAAATAATCTAAAAATCCCCAAAATCCGAAAATCTCTATAGCAAAATCCCATAAGCATCCCATAATGAATTTCAGCGTAGGGGGATTGTAGTCGTTCGAAGATAATCGACGTGGCTTCCGGGTATTGTTTGTCAAACCAACGTGTAAATCTGCAGGATGAAAACGCGATTACTTCCCGTGCTGGTATAGTGATCACGATCGAAGTGGCACAAATCGTCATCATCATTGTATGTTTTGAAGGGTATACACCGCCTACAGGCGAATGCAAACGTTTACGCACAGCGCGTTTCATCGCCAACTGTTTACTTGACGCAATCAGTACGCATCGGTAGGTGTGGGCAAATTTTCGACCGAATTTCCTATTGAAATCGGGCCATTGATCCTGTTTCTTGAAATTTGACACCTGTACAATCATTTTCGACAACGAACTGTGTTGCAATGAACGTTTGTGATTACGAATTTGTAATAACGCAGAGGGAATGTACATAATACATTTTGCGTAATTTGTGCTGTAGTGGGTTTTGAATTAAATTAACATTTGGAGAGAGTTGTTCGCCTCGTTTGTAGATAGACTGACGGTTTTCTTTGCTTTTTGAATGTAGACAAATTTGTAGTTCATATTAAAATTCTAATATTAATTAACAAATTTTTTAATAATTATTTTAAGTTGTAGTATTGTAGTTAGTGGTATTGTACAATTAGGACTCAATTATGGTACACATGATGTAAGCCCAAACTGTTTTAGGGCACCATATTTTTCAGACCATAGTAAGTAGTTAACCGTCGCGCTGTAAACTTGTCCCTAAAAATTAGAATTTTTTCCAAACTACCTGAAGAACCAAACCGTTAGTCCAGCCTTCCTCCCTCTATCTTCTATTTCCTCCCTCTACAGCTTACGTCGAATTGGTAGAACCACCACTCCATAACCAAAAAATTGTTTACTTCACACATACCAAAATGTAAAAATATCAGAAACGATTCAACATTCAACCAAGTCACTTTAAAACCTACTAAAAACCTATTGCTGGATAAATTCAATCAGCATCTTACTTATATTGTTAATTTTTCAACCTATCTTATACACAAACGAGTTCACCCGATACATTGGGTGCAACTGTCGTGCTTCAAGAATAATAGAGAAGAGATACATTCACCTTATATAACTAACCGCGTGCAATATTTAAAACTTGAAACTTTCATACAGGAGCAACTCAATTCAATGTTAAATTTCTTTATCGAGAAAAGCACGATATAACAATTATATGAATAGTAGTTGTACCGTTGTATCGTCCAAGTTCCAAGAGTCACACAAATGTGAAAATCTATATTTTATGCTATTCAGTTTGCAATCAATAAATTTCATTAATAGCCTGTTTCCAATTCGACAACAATCCGTTTATCGACAGATTTTATCGCGTTACATCGCGCACATTGATCGATAAACTTTAATGTGCAATATATTAGAGCGTGTCTGCGGTCTGAACGCTGATTATGTTTGCAGAAGCATAAGGACACAACGCTATCAACACCTTAGAATCCCATTACAGTGATGTAGTGTATCAGAGAGGTAATCAAACTGATTTAAGCAGTTCAACCTTGGCTGTTTGCTGACGAAATTACACCTGCTGTATTAAATACCGTTGAACAATATGCATAAAGGATCATAACTACGTTCGGGTCCCTTACAAACACAATTAATTAGTTTTCTGTCAAACGCGACGCTCGAGAGGAATATAATCTGCATCATCTATCTTCTTCTCCGTTAGAAGATGCATGTAAGGAACTCTCTTTACAGTCGAAGTTGGATGAATTTATGCTGGATAAATTCAATCAGCATCTTACTTATATTGTTAATTTTTCAACCTATCTTATACACAAACGAGTTCATCCGACACACTGGGTGCAACTATCGTGTTGCCTTCGAGAATAATCAAGAAGAGCACGATACAACACTTCTACCGTTCCTTCCAATTCCGTTGCAACGCTTAGAAGATGACTGATTTGTTAGGTTAGGTTTCTACAGCTCACTGTCCACCAAGATCATAGTAGATTTCAAACTTCTTTAATTTTTTTATCTATCTTTCTTTCCAATTATTGTTCCGTTATTTTTATTAAGGTTTACCTGTTGCTCACGATATTTTTATTTCGTATTTTTGTTGTATTTTGTAAAGATTCCTTACGAGGTTATGTACGTTTTCTTTGAGAAATGGTATTGTTTCTATTTCATTGTTTTTGCTTTTGTTACATAACATCGAAGTAGTTTTCAAAAATAATAAAAATATTAAAGAAGTAAACGTAGTGATTACGTTGGATGTTACAGAAAATGTACTACGAAGAATAATATTTTCAGAAATACGTGTACTCGTTGAACAAGTATCTTCCATTTTGCGTCGCATGTACCACAGAGTTTAATAATGGATATAAATACACAACAGAAACCTTAAAAATTTATTCTTTAAGTATAATAAATAATATTGAGGAAGCAAACATATTGAGGATTAACTGCATTGAATACTATAGAAAATACATTTAAAAATACATGAAGTCGTTGTAACATGTATCTTCCATTCTAAGTGAAATAAATCATTCTGTACCGCAGAGTTAAACATAAATATTCACAATAAAGCATCGAAAATAATAAAACTGAATGAATAAATTAATAAGAACATTTGTCTCTAAAGATTTCTTTTTAAACGACATAAATTCTGAAACTTACAACGCGCAAAAATTATTCTAAAAGATAACGAAACATGTGAAAAGAATATCTTGAAAAGAACAAAGTGAACAGACATAATCCCGAATTATAATAACAAAAAGTAAACGTAGAAACGTAGACTAAAAATACTAAAGGTCTGTTAAATTCAGCTCTTTCGTACAATAAAGATTAGTGGAAACAATGGTGAAAGGAAAAAAGCAATAATTTTTCGGAAGAAAATGAAAGAGAAGAAAATCGGATTCTCCTTCGTGGCACGTTCGATGGTGGATTCTTTTTCCGTTGCTCGAAAACCAAACGATTTATTCCCTCTAGAATTCCGCACTTAATCCTTGCGGTTTTCCTGAGTAAGAAATAAATAGCGGCGAGCGATTAAACGGGTCGCGAAGATAGTATACCGCGTATTAATTCCTTGGGCGAACCTTTCGTGGCAGTTAATCTGATTTATCGATAAAGTTTCGCTCTCACGCGCGACTCATAATGTAAATTCGACCACGTTACTCGCATTTTATTCTCCGTAATTTCTTGAATAAATTAGGGTAATGTTGCCTAATACGAAAACCATTTCTTCAAGAGCTGTGACTTTCGATTAAGAACGTTTATTAAAATTAGGTACGAATAAATTTAATCGTGTCGGAAAATAACACCTAAACTATATATTGCAAAGTAATAACTAAATGTTCTCAACAATTTTTTGGGAAAATTAGAATTTAAATCTTGAAAAACATTTTGAAGATATATAATATTCCATATAAAATTCGTTATGTTTCAAAAATAATTGGAACCCATATTTTAGTCCCCGTAATTTCTTCTGCAAAGTAGGGTTATGTCGCTGAATATGAAAACCATTTCCTCAAGAAAATGTGACTTTCGATTACGAACGCTTTTATTAAAATTTTAAACGCCTCATTCAATGACGTCACTAAATAACACCTAACTGTTATATTAAAAAATAATAATGAAATGCGTTGAACAATTTCCTGAGTAAAGCATAGATTAAATCTGTATTGACATTTTGAAGGTGTATGATATTGCATGTAAAATTCTATGTATATAATATTTGAAATGGAACACTATGATATTATAAATAGGATACAATAATATTTTAAGTAGAATGCAATGATATTTTAAACATTATATTTTCAGTAAAATGCTACGATATTTTAAACAAAATACAATAATATTTTACCGCAGTATAAAAAAGTCTAAATAATAAATAAATAACATAAAAATGACAGTAAAGTATTTACCGTGACCCGTCGATCGAAGAAGTAAATGAGAAAGAGAAAATCAGAAAATGGCGAAGGTTTAATCAGAAATGGGAAACGTGGAATTATTATTTTCATACCGTTCTTATGATCTCATTCTCCTTTGTTTTATTTTAATCTGAAACGTAGAAAATTGCGAGCAGTCGGGAATAAAATATTGCTCGCCCTTTTTATGACGTCAGAAAAAAAGAACAGAACAGGGACAAAACTATTATTCCAACAACAATGCGTTCACAGAAATATCCGAGAAATTTATTCGCGACGCTGTTCGCTCGCTTTCTGTAAAACCATTCCATTATACTAAATTACAATGACATAGAATACGAATAATCAGACGGAATATTGTTGCATGAATGTGAGAAAGAAAACAGATATGTATACTGGGAATCTTCAAATAAACATGAAAATTGCGATGGCGCGAATGTGCAATCTCGGACGAAATCGAGTATTAATTTTTCACAAACCACGGTGCAAGGCGGAAAATTTTTGCAGATGAGACTAGTTTAACAATAAGAGTAATAAGAAGAAGATTATAATACGTTAAAGCTGTGATGTTAATATTAGTGATCGAAGAATTCTCAAATCCCCGAAATTCTCTATTTCCCAAATTTCCATGCCCTCAAATTCCCAATTTTCCAAATCTTCACGCCGCAAATATCTAACTTCCCAACTATCTAAATGTCTAACTCACTACATGCCTTTCCAGGATCGCAAATTCCGATATTTCCAAATTTCCAAATTTCCAGCTTCCCAACTTCTTAAACAACATTCTAAATCCCCAAAAGCCTCACCGCTGAGTGCTGAGTTAAACTCCGAAATTCCCTCACCCCAAATTTCCAAATTCCCAAATTTGCAGCTTCCAAATTCTCGAATCTCCAACTTCCCTTTCTCCACCTCAACATTGCCTAATCTCTCCCCAAACTTTCCGGGTACAGTACTCCGCTCCCCACAATCGTGTCCCATTAATCTCTGCAATGAACTCGTGACGATAAAGGGTGAAAATCGCAGCACCAAGGTATAGCAACAAAATAATCGTAACAAACAAACTCGAGCGATATTAATATTTACAGGACCTTTATTTCGGTAAGTGAACAAAGTATGACAGCTTACAACGTTTCGCGTGACACAATTACGCGACTTACAATCTCGCGTTAACATTAATCAACCCTCTCGAACTAATCGTTAACCCAATTAACTGTTGTGTCTCCTATTATCCACATCTTTACTCGTCGCTTGTCTTGCTATACATTTACCTTACAAACTATACTCTCTTCTAGTCCCACACGCTCGTTACTATTCTTTTCTTGCTTGTTTCCAATCGTCTTCTCGAAGCTGTTTAAACTTCTCGAGGTTGTTGCGCTCTCGTTGACCACGATTACGGTTACGGCTCGAAAAACGCGATGAAAAATAGTATTTCTGTGAGGCGTTAGCAAACAAATTCTACGGGAATGTTAGACACATTTTTCCCAGGGATTCGATCGATCAATTGGCCGCAAACGATGAATTGGCATGTATCGGTGTTCGGAGAAACTCTCGATATTCTGCATTTCCTCGTTGCTTTTGAACACTCATGAACGCATGTAGATTCATTGTTTCGTTTCTATTTGATTTCGAGGAAAAAGTTTTTGTACGATACGATGAATGATGATGGACCTTGTTTCGTTGAAACAGCAGAAATCGCTTAGAAAATATTCCCTGACATTATTTAAACGTTTGAAACCCAGTTTTTTATGCAAAGGTTCATGTAACAATTTGGTTAATAAAATTGAAATTTGGAATGGAGTTAATCAATTTATTTCTGAGTATGGGTGCATTAAGATGTATGTGTATTGTACAAAGATTATTATGCGTTTTTAAATTAGAAGGAAAGAAAATTTTTATTTTTAAATGAGTCTTATAGCACTTTAAAAATCTTGTTTAACCTCGTAGGCACGATGCGCCATTATAGTGGCTTTCGTACCATCTCTCTGTACGACGATCCACTATAATGGCTTTCGCGAATGTCGTAGATTACACAGCGCCACTGTAGTGGCTCACTCTACTATCTCTCTCGCTCACCGTTTCAATTGAACGATCGTTTTCATATGTTCTGATTCGCACTTTTTTACCTTCACCACGTTTCATAAGAGTATTAACAAATCCCACAAAAGTACATTACATGTAAATAAAAGGTAACCAAGTTTAGACACCATGGGAACACCTTGTACTAATACACGATGTTGTAACATTTTGAAATTACATATTTTGTGAATTTTTAAAAAACGTAAATTATCAAAGTTAAAGTATATCATCTTTGGGAAAAATAATTTAAACAAAAACTTCGTTCCACTGTCACCCCTTTGAAAACAGCATTATCATACATTGGTTTGTAATTCGAACTCTGCTAAGAAGTAGCTTAAAGTTCAGCTGTGCCTAAGAGGTTAAGGTCCAAAAAAGAGTGTCAAATTTTTATCAAAATTTTACCTAATTTTGCATATAATTTTGTTATTCCACTTCATCGTAAAACAGACACTCTCAAATATTGTTACGTAACCATTAACTTCACAAAAATATAAAAAAAAAATTGTGAATACTAATATTAAAACAATGGAAAGTCAATTTTAACGCCACGAATCGATATCCGTGAAATACATTATGAAATCAATACATTGAGAAGGTCCTTTGTTATTCGAGTTAATACGAGATATCGATATTTCCATGGAATATTAAATGGGGACCGATAATTTGTTATTTAGGTAGATATCGAAGAAGAGATAATTCGATATGGTACGTCGTTTGAAGAACAATCAGGTTGGCAGTTATTGTGGTATTAAATGGCATTTCAATAATTAATTGTTTTATCATTATTAATGCCTCAGTACCATAATCAGTTATGAACAATTCATTATCAGTGTCAATCCGATTACTAATGTAGGTTATAAATTATTTATATACTCCGTTTACATTGAATGACAAAAATTGAGGACACGTAGCGAGGTATTATCTCATCTTTAATTATTATGCTGAGCAAATTTGTTTTATCGACTTTTAACTGGGGTGTTTACCTACATTCTATTTTTACGAGTAACAAATAATTTTTTTATAACTTTGAAATTGTTCTTTCGTATGAAATATTTTGTATTAAAATAAATTCTATACTAAAATTATGGATCATACTGTTATATTATACACAGTAATTTTGTTTATATAACTTTTATACTCCATACAAAATTGAACTATAAAAAACTTTACAGCATTACAGATAATAATTAATACGAGATATATTACACTAAAAACTAAAGTTTACCAACGTAACGTCGTTACATTATACCTTCCTCCACTCACGAGTTCATTTAACTGAAGAAAGGGTAGAATTATCCACGTAATGAAGTTAATCAGACCGCCATTAATATATCATTAAAATCAGATCTTGCAATTAAATCGCGGATAAAAGTTACTAATTGCAAGTCGGAAAAATATACCGATCAAATCAGTGAATTACAAAGAATATTTCCCCGATTCCCGCTGCCTCAACGTCACGTTAAAATTCGCGAATAATTAATTAAAATTCCTATTGTCTAATAATTGTTCGCAAGGATATGTTACAGATTCGAATGTATTTACAGTTTCTCCTCGATTTTTCTTTCTCGATTAAAAGATATTCGCATTCACGAGTGCTCGAACGTTTGATCGATTGGGATACAGCGTGTTCCTGTATACACTGATTATCGTAGAACTTACGTCGCTAAACACGTTCAAAGGACAGGGTTTCCGTCTAACTTTTATACATTTTAGTCCCACGTTTAGGCGACGCACGAGCTCGCCAATAAAAATAATCGTTCTTTATGTACACTTGAAAATCGAGCAAATTCATTCATGTTACTTCGTAAACGTTTCACGTTCATTTACTATAAATTCCGCTTCGCGTATTTGTATGAATAAATCTTGTTTGAATATTAATTATTCGACTGGATGTTCCGAGTATATGTTTTTACACCGTATTTTCTGCCCCGAAGCAAAATAATGTCAGCGAAAATCAGAAGCATCATTCTATCATCCATATTTTATGCACTTTACGCATTACAAATGTGTTATATTAAATTTTTCGCATGCAGATTACGCAAAGTTTACCGTTGTTCGTTTTGTATACATTTGCATTTGTTATGAAAACATAAATATTCACAATATCGTAACTATATGCATATAGCAGAAAAAAGACCTGAAAGGGTTGTTTTCGTTGAAAAACACGCATCGAAAAAAAGAACAAAATTTATGCAAAAATATGGTACGAAACCCTGTTAATTAAAATTCATTAACATTAATAGGCCTCGTTACGAAATTAAACCTAAAAGAAACTCACAAAAATATTTTGTTTCTCAATTTTTCGCGCAACGTTATTTTTATTGGCGACTCGTTAACGTCCGAAATCAAACAACCATCTAAATACAGTACCAAGAAATACCTTTACTTCACTTACATTTTCTTTATTCGCTTACTTACGTATGTACACATCGCATGCACGTCTATGTAAACCAGGTCTGGTCGATCTGTGCCCTCTGATTCGCCGGGCAGAGGGCGATCACGTGAAATCAACCCTTAACTAATCAACTAACGTTCGAAAACCCAATTGCTATTGTGAACGAACATCTGCCTATTTCGAACTTAAAATTCAAGTTTATTGTCAATTTTATATTTTTACCTAAAATTCTATTTCAATATTCTGTTACGAGTGATATAAACGATTGCTGTGTACATAATTTTGTTATATATATAACATTTTATTATTTTATAATGACATTTTATTATTACATAACATTTTACAAATGTTTATTGAAGTATACATTTAAGGAGTTCGTATCAAGGGGCTAAAATGTTCTGTTAAATTGTCTTATCACGTGATTATTGCCTTCTAAACGTCCCCCTGCCCTAGGGGCAGACAGCTGGCCAGACCTGATATAGACACTCTTATCATTTACGAATATCAAAAGGGTCCGCCTGATCCTGCTTCATTTCGCGAAATTTCATCCCTCGCCCGTTTCTTGTGGCGTCCCCCTGGGCGACAGAGGGTCTTCGACGTAGTTTAAATAGATCCACGAGGGTGTTCGCAGAAAATAGAGTAAATTTCCGGGACGACGCAGTCGAAAGTGATTACGGAGCAAAGGGAAATTTTCTTCTCGTTTATGGGGTCAACGAACCGGACAATATGAACAAAGTAATCCTATCGATCCGATGTAACTTCATTAGCGCTCTGAACATCGCTGGACGTGGAGAATTGAACGTAATTTACACTCGGTACTCTGCGCTTACGGCAGAATTTCTCGGAGTATTCGACCGTTACGTCGTTGACTTTTGCAATTAAAAAATGAAATTACCGATAAGGAGATTTTAGAGTGCCTTTGAGGAATATGGACAAATATTTCATTTACTCTTCAGGAATTTTTACGTTTAAATTTTATGGAAATTTTTATGTTACGTTGTTAGTTTATGTTGTGTAATATGAAATTTTTATTTTAGCAAATTTAAACTTGCAAATCTTGAGAAGTCTTCTAATCAAGTATCAAAATTGTAAGTACACAAATTTCCAAATTTTCAATTCAAATTAAATTCACACAAGGATATTTTACTATAATTATTTTATTATAAGGTTATAATACTACTTGAAAAAAGTATTTGATCAGCAAGTATATGATTAATAAGTGAAACTCGATTTTAACAAAATGTACAACATGACATCCAGCTAATTTTCATCAAATTCGTAGATTCGAGGGACAGCAACAGAAACGTTCGATATGATACATTAAACTCGGTACATTTTCAGAGTCAAACTTCTTCCGAGGAGGAAGTTCCGTGGCAAGGAAGTTCATCGAGTTCAATTTACTTTCTCATCTACTTTTTGATTGCGCGACGTCTTCCTTCTTGTTCAACTTTCCACTTCAAACGAAACGAGCGAAATATTATTCTGCATGCTACTTTGATTTACTCTGATGGTAACGCAGATAGCCGGAATTAAATCATTAATTTGACTTTAAACGTGCTCGCTTGTATCTCACAAAATATACAATAAAGTGAATGTTAATTGGACAGAATTGTTGGTAGAATTTCTTTGTGTAATAAAACATAACATGATTAAATTCGTGGAAATATGAGTAAATTCATTTGTACTGGTAAGCACGCGAATGAAAGCAAAACCATGAGTACTAAAGGCAACAGGTACCGTCGAAAATATTACTAAAATATAAAATATCAAGGGAAATATTGAAACAAATATCGTAGGACATTAACACTTTAATGGCCGCACGTCTACGAAAATGTCGTCAGGGGTCGGCAACGTTTTTGAAGAATTAATTTTAACAAACTTGATGTGAATTCCCGAAATAATTCAACATGTGTATATACACATAAACAACAACAACAACTTGATAACAAATTTAATAATATACAAGCAATTTAAATACGGTAGCTTTTTTAAAAATTAAAAATTAACTAGTCTAACCTAGGAAGATAATTAATGATCTAATACTGACAAGACTCCAGATAAAACGTATCTAAACGAGTACGTGAATAAACGTATCAAAAAGAGTACATATGAAGACATACATATGTATGAAGAAGACATGTGTTAAAAGTTAGAATAAATGTGGAAAAATGGGCGATAGAAAAGAAACGACTAAATTTCCCTTCGCTCGTGAATCAACCCGAAAGATCGACGAGAAACCGTTTTCATCGTGACCTTAATTCCCGCACGATCGGTGCATGAATCGTTCGAAAACGATTTCGTACCTCGCAGTCTCGTCCCCCGATGAGTAGCGACGATGCTGATGGATCAACCGGTACGAAGAAAGTGCGATCTAGTCTCGACCTGGTGATCGTCGTTCACTACCCGTGGTGATAGTAGATCTTGCCCTTGCAATTGCACGTAGCACCGCAGAATTTCCGTCGTTCTCGTCCTTCCTTTGTGTTCGTCTCGCAGACCCAAGCGCGAAACGTCCTCACCAGCTCTGCGCAGTTCGACCACAAATCGGTGTAATAGCAAGCGTTCGTGCAAAGCTTGTTACGTGTGCAATGGCCGTTGCACATGCTGCACGGTTTGCCTGCCACATAAGGCTGACCTAGTCGATCTTTGTAGTTGCCGCTGGAAAAGAAAGGAAAATTTCTTCAGCAACATCAAACGTGTTACGATCTTATGGGGGTAATTTTGAGGATATGTGGATGTGCAATATTTGTTTAAGTTTGAAATTGTTTTAGGAAGTTAGGTGATGTTATTTAGTTTGTGAATTTGGTGATTGTGGTTTTGTGGGATTTTGGGAATTATGGTTTTGGAATTTGTTGTTTGAAAATTTGGGGGTTGTTGATTATTTGGATTTTGAAAGTGGAAATTGGGAAGCTATATTTTATGTACTTTGAAGTATTGAACTGTCCAGTATTCCAGATTATTTATTTTTATATTTATAAATATTTTATCAAATTTCTAAATATCCCAATTCGTAAAATTTCAAACTCCAACACTTCCAAATTTCTGAACTCCAACATTTCTAAATTTTTAAATCCACATATCCCTAAATTCCTCAATTTCTAAATTTGAGAATTATTAAAATTCGAAAATGACTAAAATATTAAAAAAATTTCGCAAATGCTACATTTCCAACTTGTCCATTTCTCTATTCTTAGATTCTCAAATTCACACTCAAATACACTTCAAAATTCCTAAACACCTCAATTCCCATATTTCCGAATTTCCGAACTTCCAACTCCAGCAATTATACACCGCTGATTCATATTTGCCACCAACTAAACGTGTAATAACTACACTGCAAACATTTATGTATTTATGATGCATGTTAATCTACCAAATAAACATACATGTAATCTGTATTCTGCGAATCTCACATAAAATATATGATTTATTTATGCCTTGCAGACCTCGACACATTATGAATGCATACACACACGCAGTCAAGTTATCACATATTATTAAACATACTAATTGTCAGTGTTATATAATACATTAATTATCAACATCTTTTGTCGTTTAATTATTTCTCTTATCATTTTGTTTCCTGTATTTTACATTTGTTTTTTGGTTTCGAATTTTCCTGTATATATTGTTATAATTCCTGTATAATTCCTGTATATATATTGTTATTAATTAATGGACCACACTCCCCTATGTCCTCTACATGAAGAGGACATAGGGGAGTGTGGTCCATTAATTAAATAAACATGAGACATTCAAAATTTAATAAAAGTTTGACAAGGTTGGTATTAAACATCCCCTAAAACAGTAAATTTTTCTTGCATTTATTCTTCCCTCTCAACTATCCCCAATATTATAATCTGCATAATAAACCGCATTAAATAAACTTCCAAATGAAAGAGCACATCATAATAAAAAGTTAACAAACACACATTAAACATGTAGAATAATAAATTTTTGTCCAACCATTTCCTCAACCCTTTGAAAGTAAAGAGTATATAACACAGAAGGAACAAGTGAAATGTACAAAGTAAATTCAGGAACGGAAGAAAATAAACACGCGAGAAAAGAGGGTGGAATTAACAGTGAATTTCGCGTAAAACCATTGCGCGAATATTTCTAATCTAATTGCTGTTCTTTAGCCGCAGGTAGGAAAAACGTTTAGAGAAAACAGAGCGAATTGCGGAAAATGTTACGCGTTTTTCCTCTCGTACGCTTTGTCGCGACAAGCGAGCGAGTGTTGCTTTTTGCAGAGGACAAGCACGTTCTTCCTTGACTTCGCTTGACATCTGACCTACTTCGTTCATTTTCTAGCAGTTCGCGCGTGTGGATGCTTTTTCTGGACGGTCTATATATCTCTTGATGATTACTTCTCTCGCTGTAAAACACCGAGATAACTGACGTTTAATGTTTCCGACGAGTTTCTTTGATTTTGAGAAAAAATGATCGATGGAGGAAGATGAATCGGCGGGGAATCAAGGTTATGGTACGAGGGTAATGAACAAGTTGTATACAAAATTCTTTCGTTTGTTTTCTTATTTTCTAATTTTGGTTTTTATATTTTAGGTTTATAGTATGCTAATTAACTAATTAGCTGACTTTTTTATTTTCTAGGTAGTTAATTATCTGAAGTTTTAATTTTTAAATTGATTAAAAACTTTTTTCCAAATTCAAATTTTTTAATTATGAGAGTGGCAAATTTTGGAACTTTCAGGTCCTCGAATTTTTACACATTTTCAACTACTTAAATTCCAAAATTCAAAAATTTCCAAACTCTAGGATTCCCAAATTCAAAAATTTTCAAATTCCAAGAGTCCCAAATTCTAAAATTTCTAAATTCTAAAATTTTCAAATTCCAAGTTTCCCAAATTTCCAAATTCCAAGATTCCCAAATTCTAAAATTTCTAAATTCCAAAATTTCCAAATTCCAAAATTTCCAGTCCAAAATTTCCAAATTCCAAGATTCCCAAATTCTAAAATTTCCAAATTCCAAAATTTTCAAATTCCAAGATTCCCAAATTCTAAAAATTCCAAAATTTTCAAATTCCAAGATTCCCAAATTCCTAGATTCCCAAATTCCAAGATTCCCAAATTCCAAGATTCCCAAATTCCAAAATTTCCAAAGTACAATATTTCCAAAGTACAAAATTTCCAAAGTACAAAATTTCCAAAGTACAAAATTTCCAAAGTACAAAATTTCCAAATTCCAAGATTCCTAAATTCCAAAATTTCCAAATTCCAAGATTCCCAAATTCCAAGATTCCCAAATTCCAAAATTTTCAAATTCCAAGATTCCCAAATTCTAAAAATTCCAAAATTTTCAAATTCCAAGATTCCCAAATTCCTAGATTCCCAAATTCCAAGATTCCCAAATTCCAAAATTTCCAAATTCCAAAATTTCCAAAGTACAAAATTTCTAAATTCCAAGATTCCCAAATTCTAAAATTTCCAAATTCCAAAAGTTCCTAATTGCTAAATTCCTGAATTTCTGAATTCCTAAATTCCCAAATTTCTAAACCCCAAAATTCCCAATTTTCCAACCCCCCAAATTCCCAAAATTTCCAATTTTCCACCCCCCCAAATTCCCAAATTTCCAAACCCCAAAATTCCTGCATCCCAAATAAATAAACTTCCTTACAAAATCCCTAATTCCTCAATCCCACATTCCCAAAACCACCAAAGCTCCAAACCATCCTCTCCCAACAAAGAAATTTCAATCCCCGAAACATCCTCACAACATAAAAGAACGCAACGCCAGTCTAAAAGAGTAGAATAAAACGACGATCATTTATTATACAGACTAAAACGGACCGTGTTGAATCAAAGAGACGAGAATTGAATTCGTCTTTGATTTTCATCCCGAATAAAATAATCCTTGAGTTCTATTATTTCTCAACGATGGAATTACCTTTGTAACGTGGTATCGTTCCTCCCTTTAAGGAACTCTTGTAGAAGAATTAATTGGAGAATGGAGCTGAACCGTAGGAGAATACGCGAAGAGTTAATCAGTTTCACAGTGGTCGAGATTTCGCGAATGATGTTTCGTAAAATTCTACAAAGTTGGTAATGGCATTATTATACTACGGGTGCTGCCGGCATTATGAACTTTACGATAAAAGCAGCCCGGTGAGCCATACTTTAACAATGCTATTTAACGTTATCACAATTTAATTATTTCCTTTGTACACAATTACAATTTTTCTAATCCACCCTTCTTTGTAATTTCATAAAATGGATTCAATTATTACGATTGAAATTCGATGCTGAAATTTGTATGAACGTTCAATTTTTATGCAAATTCGAGTCAATATGATTTCATTTACGCTTTTAATTAATCTGTGTCGAAATGATCGTTGATAAAATATCGTGGATACATTGCTCGTTTTTGTAGCGTTTAATAATGTGTCGGAGATAATACCTTTTCAGTCGTTTGAACGAGTATTTCACAAATTAAATGAAATTAATAGAGTTTTAAAATTAACTATAAATCTACTGAAATATAACTTGAAAAATTACTTGTATTTTTACTGAAAAATAACTTGTTAAAATAAACACATTGGGACGCTGTAGAAATGAGAGCAATTGAATTCAAATTACTGATTCATTATTAATTCTTATGATCTCCGGTTTAAATAACAGTTAAATAATAAATATTTCGTTGAATAAATCAATCTAATTCATTAAGTCGACTAAATTAGATTAAACTTGGAATTTTCAATAAACAAACACGTGTAACATGCTGTGAAATAAAGCAACGCTGTGCAACATTGCGAAGCAACTATAAAACCGATGGAATATGAAAACAATGAAAATATGAACAATTAAAAGTCTCTCGGATATGCGTATCGAAAATAATCGAAACAATAAGTAACTAAAATGTACGAGCGAGCGTAATATGCGCACAAAGTATGTCGTCCGTAGAAACAGTCGAATGCAACGAAATGTTTAGTTCCTGCAGAATTAAACGGACCCTGAAGAAACGCTTCCAGGGTCGTTCATCCTTTTAACTCGCAACGAAACGCTCGAGTTACGCTCGATTCTCCTTTCCAGCAACGTTTAATTCCTCTAATTCGAAATCCTTGACCCGCGAGCGAATAATAAATAAAGCACGTCACGCGGTCTTTCTCCGCCATATTTTTTCCAGCCCCGTTCACAGTGGTTGTGCGGGTGGGCGAGCGCGACGCAATCTCGTAATTAATTTTCGCGGTGGATCATTTGAATTCGCGAGTAAAAATGCAAATTAATCGGCCGTTTTCGAGATTAGCCTCCGACGGAAGAGTCGAGATCTTTGGAAGTCTCGACACTTCGACTCGCAGCTTGGACAACTTAATTGTCTGAAAGTTCGAAGCTTCAGAGAAACCAACCGGCTAAATGCAAGGTTATTAGAGGGTATTTTGCAACGAGTTGCCCTGCGAGATTCATGGCGAAGAAAGCTGAGGCTTGGAGCATAATTTGTACGAAGTTTCAGCAGGAACGGTTACAAATGATGCGAAATAGAACTTTGACAATTCCGATACACGAGTTTTGGGCAATTAGGTTAGACACATATATTACAGAGTATTACTGTTATGTGTATGCAATTGTATAGTTGCAAATGCAGAGTTAATTGAATAATCCAATGTTTAGCTGTACTCCTTAATATAATAGCGTTTTATGGAGAACCCGCGTTTGCGATAAACTGAAACGTGGATGATAATTGAAGTCAGCAAAAGTGAACTGATTAGTTCGATTATTAGCAGAACGATCATGAACGTCATTTGAACAAAGAACGACTTGAAAATTTATGATATTTCATTTAAGCTGAATATTTAAATTATTTTTATTCCTATGGAAGGTAAAAAGAAATGACTGACAGAAACTTAAACTATTTCATTGCCAATAAACGAACCTTTAAAAACCATGTAAACTACCACCACTCTTTGTTTCTATTTTTAACAACAGGAATTAGCATAATATAAGAGAACATGTACCTTTTGAAACCATGTGAACTACCACCACTCTTTATTTTTATTTTTAACAGCAGAAATTAGCATAATATAAGAGACCATGATAATTTCCATTCAAAGAAAAGTTCTAGCTTATGACAAAATTCTGAAACAATAATTCAGAAAATACTTTGTACAACTTCAAGTATTTAAGTACCCAAAATTTTCTTAGCCATAAAATTCTATCGATCTTGAATTCGAGCCAGAGATCCCGGAAGCTCTAAAAATTCCCACGAAATAGTCTAATATACATGCCGAACGATTTACGGAGGCAGCTTTATGGGACATTCGTTCACCTTCGTATATCAAATCCATTGAAAAGATCTATTGTCCTGTGACCGGTATTCTGGGACTTGTTCCGTTGCTTTATCGCGACTCGTTTCCGTTTCTATTCTCGATTTCCTGTTTCTTGCCCACCGTCTCTCTTGCGCCACATCTCTTTATTCACTGTGTCCGTTCTACGATTCTTTCTACCTTCGCGACTCTTTACCCTTCAAAGGATCTTTTCAATCTTCTATTCTGCGATTTTTACCCATGATCACTCTAATTGCACGCTTCTGTTCCTTCGATTCGATGCTCGTTTTTTTGTCGTTTTATCTCTCAACCTTTCATAATCGTCCGGCTGCTTTACTCCAATTAGTCCGCTTCATCGTTCGTTCCCCTTTGCTCTTCTATTCCGTCTGATTCATTTCAGTATTTATTTTTCATTCCTCGTCCGTCGTCGAGCTATTCTACATCCGTCGATTTTTTCAGTTTTGGATCTTTTCTCTGTTTGCGTTGGGAAACGAACCCTTTCGTTACACTTTTTTCCACCATTCTTTAAACCTTTCTGCTCTCTAAATGTTTCTTCTTTCATTGTTCTCGTCCTGTTCTTAGTTTCGATGAAGCGTTCGCTGTTTGGATTTCTGTTTCAATTCTATATTTTCTGATATTCGCTACTTAAAGACATATTATTTCTTAGGCGAATATTTTAAACTTTGCTCGTACAATCATGTCAATTTTTGTGTTGCAAGATTAATTATTCATCGATACAAAAATATGAAAGGTTCTGCTATAAAATTATCTAAGAAGAAATTGAATAAAATCCAAGGTAAAAATAAATATTCTATTACAAAATTATCTAAAAAGAAATTGAATAAAATCTCAGGTAAAAATAAATTTTCTACTACAAAATTATCTAAGAAGAAATTGAATAAAATACCAGGTTAAAATAAATTTTCTACTATAAAATTATCTAAGAAGAAATTGAATAAAATCCCAGGTAAAAATAAATATTCTACTACAAAATTATCTAAGAAGAAATTGAATAAAATCCAAGGTAAAAATAAATTTTCTACTACAAAATTATCTAAAAAGAAATTGTATAAAATTCAAGGTAAAAATAAATTTTCTACTACAAAATTATCTAAGAAGAAATGGAATAAAATCCAAGGTAAAAATAAATCACTGTTTATTATAATAATTCTAGTGTGATCCAGTTATCCACAGAAATTTATTAATATTGCATTTAACCGTCATCTCTATTTATCTTTTCCGAGCGACGTCGCCTAATATTTCGCAGCCGCGATACCGACATCGCAGAGAAAAAGAAAAAAATACGAGCCAAGAGAATTTAAATTACGCGCCACCTACCTCAGCGAACACGCCTCGAGTGCCCCCATAAATTTGTTTCTTGGCCGCAATTTTCCGGATTATGCACGCGGCCTTCCGGCTCGTGCACGCGATACACGCGGGGAAACTTTTCGATTACAATGAGCTGCTTGCATAAATTTCTGTCAGCCATCCGAGAAAAACTAGCGACGTGGTGTGATAATTTCCTCTGTTATTTCGGATCAGTGTTGTGAAGCGGGCCGCGCTTCTTCGCGCATGCGCAGTGAAGGTAGCGTCAGTGAAACAATTGCGTGGGTAAGAACGTGACGCTGATCGTTCGTGCATAATTTTGTAAAATTTGTGTGATTGAAGAAAGAATATGGAAGAGAAAGTGTATGCCTGTGTGTGTGCATCTGTAAGTAATAACAATAAATCATCAGATCTTTGTAATTTACGCAATTTATCGTGAATTTGTTTGGTTAAAATTTTCGCGTTTGTAGCATAACCCCGGTTGAACTTCACGGCGGCGCATGCGCAGAGAACACGACATATGTCAAGCACCGCTTCGGTCAGAATGCAACGATGTACGTTTCGCTGTTTAAACATCTAAAAGATTTGTGAAGCTGCATGGAGATTTCAACGAGCGGTGGATTATCGTCGAGAGGAGAATATTGAACAAGATTTTACAAAATCCTTTTCTTCAACGTTTAAACTTCAAACTGGTAAGTCGTATCATTTTGTACTTTTTCTGCATGACGTCACAATTCATATCGGTTAAAATGGAGCCACCATTATTTGCAACCGGGTATTTTATAATATATCGAAGATGTTGGTGCATGATTTATTTGCATTTCTATCGAATTGCGAATATCATTTTTATCGAATTGATATGTCATTGATTGATACTGCTCATTGATGATATATGATTAATACTGTTTTATGATAATTTCGTGTTGTCAAATTACACAACGAATGCGCCATTTTGTATGCAATAATTTGATTCGTTCAAATTCAAAAGCTTATTTGCTTAAAATAAGAAATAGGTTACTAGTGTAATACAAAAATAGGAAAAAGTTGTTTTCTTAAATAAAATGATGAGATATGATTTTTTATTCGCAATGTAATTCAACGAAATTACGAGTAAGGATCATTATGACACCAACGCGACCGCTTTTAAGTATAAATTTTACAACCGTACATTTAGCAACCGCGTAAGACAAAGTTTAACATCTGGCGAAAAAGCAAACAACGATATAATAGAGTTCACGGTTTGTTCTTGAAACCCGTGTCTGTTTTAACGTGGTTTACTCACCTCGGGGCATAGTTGCACACGTACATGAAGAAGTCCTTTCCAAGGGGCCCTCTACTTCCGGTACAGTGGCTTACACCACAGCCCACCATGTGTGTGCTGGCCCATGCTATTTGAGTATAGTGACCTATCTCGTGAAGATCGTTCGCTTTGTTGTCGCCATATTTGAAGTCTTTATACTCCATGAACCACATTCTGATCGCGAAATTCCTGAAACGAGAAAATTTAACAGTAATTAAACTATTCTTGAGATGCGTTTAAATTAATTAGTAGAGGATTTATTTCTAGTTGAGTAGGCAGGATTATTCTGTATAGTAGAGCCATGTCTGCGATATAGTAATTTATTCTACTTGTAACTGACCGGTTTATTCTCTACTTTTAAGATATATCCAAGATTGCGAAATCTCTAGATTTCCGAATTCTCTCATTTTCTAAATTTGACAATCCCTAGATCTCCGATATTTTCAAATTCTCAACATTAAAAATTCCCTAGATTTTTGAAATTTTCAAATTTCCTATATTTCCGACTATCTGAATTTTCAAATTGCAAAACTTTTCAAATCCCCATTTTTTGTAATTCCCCAAATTTTTCACATTTTCAAATACCCAACATCTAAAATTCTCTAGACTTCTGACATTCACAAATTCCCTATATTTCCGACTCTCCGAATTCTTAAATTGCAAAAATTCTCAAAACCCCAATTTTTGAAATTTCCCAAATTTTCCACATTCTCAAATATCCAACATCTAAAATTCCCTAGATCCCCTATACTTTTCCTTCAACAACTCAAACCCTTTCACTGCATTTAATTACGTAGACATCTGAAGTACCAACATTAAAAGTCTTCCCAATTCAAAATGACCTAACGAAGTCAGTTAAAAGCACGACAATTCGCTTCTATCGGAACCGCTTGTAACGAATGAAAGAGACATCGCGAAGTGACGTTGACAATTGTTCAATGAACGTCAACAGGTGGCTCCCTAAAGAGAGGAACGAGTACAAAAGTAAATTATCGTTAAGAAGAAACAGAACAATAACGATTGAATTGGAACTTCGTTCTGGCCCGAGTTTTCGTGTTCGAACAACAAGTATTTGAACCGGGAAGAAGTTCATTGAAACTTACCATAGGGTTTGTCCCGTTGTGATGAAAATGTTTTGTCCGCTCTGTCCAAAACCATCCAAATATAGGCCGGTTGCGTTGTCGTGGACCAATCCCAGACATCGGTTTGCCCATCTTTGGGCTGCTTTCGCCAAACCTGGATGCCATTTCTGCAACAAATATTTTGTTGCATTCTCCCGGAATAATTTGTTTAGTTTAGTCTAGTCAATTGTTTAGTATAGTGTAGTCAATTGTTTTGTTTAGTGTAGTCAATTGTTTAGTTTATTCAGATTTAAGTAAAATAGTATATGTTGGGGTTATGTCTGTTCTGAATGTAAAATAACCGTGGTTATTCGTTATGTTGTAAATTGTGTGATATTGTATTGTCATTGCGAAGGTGGCGATAAGTTTATTTGTAGCGGAGAGCGAAGAAAGAGCGAGCAAGATAACATTTGTAAATTTTTGAGAAGCGATGCCTAGCTGGCGATCTCCTTGCGTGTACAGGGGTAGTTCGGCGAACCTGGAGTCGTTCAAGCCACGGCTAGGGAGGTGCTGTATGTATCGCCCTGAGGCTGGTATGACCCTGAGAGGGAGATGACGAATGTCTCCGGTAGTGAGGGACAGTGGACGGAGAACCATTTGGTTTTCTCCGGAACCTTTAGGCTGGTTCAGGAGTAAACCCGCTATGGTAGATAAGGGTAGTATTCGGGAAAAGTCAGAAAGGCCAGGCGTGTTACGAACATTGCTTGGGCGAGGCCCGAATATTCTTTATTAACTTGTTGGTTGTAGAAGTTAGAAGCTATTTTGCTCGCTCTTCCGAGGAATAGATATTACATCGAAAAATCAATTATATTTTCTAACGTTGTATTGTTCGACGATAAATAGTAATAAATTTGCGGTCTATATATATTTTTCTAAATTCAATCTGTGATAATTTTTACAATTTGTATTTAAATGATTTTTGTATATAAAGTAGTAGTACTACTTTATAGTAGTTAACTACTATCTGCTTTTTTTATGCTTGTTAGTTTATCAATTAACGTATTTCTTCATATAATATCGTTATTACTGTTTCATTATTTTAATTACAACAGTTATTATTGTCACTACAACAGTCTCATTGTAATTACTAAATTATTACTGTTTCGACCTACAATTTCGTCAAACGGTTCTAATAATCTCGTTACATAATTTCATTATTACCATGTCATTACAATTATTTCATTACACCAATTTCATTATATTACTTCATCACGACATTTCCATCGCATAATTTTGTCACGACAATTTCAGTATAACAAATTCATTATAATAGTTTCATCACACAATTTATTACAGCAATCGCAGTAACAAATCCACTATAATAGTTTCGTTATATAATTCCATTATAACAATTTCATTGAAACTGTTTCGTTATATAATTTAATTAGAATGAAGTTCATTGTAATAATTAATATTTAATGCCATATTTAATAAAGGAGATGGAAATGTGGATTAAAATTTACTCATAAGTGGTTTTGTTTTGTAGAGAAAATTAACTGAATATGTACTTCTTCATCATATTACTTCGTAACATACAGTCGGAATTATTTTCTTCTATAAATTGAAGACAATATAATTTTTCAAATAATGGAAATATCACTGTATTTCTAAAATATTATATAATATTTCTCTGTAAAACTGAGTCATTCTGTAATAATTTACAGAAGAATTAAATTACATAAAATATTATATATTTTATATGATTATGTAATAAAATATTAATTTCATATATATGTATGGTCTCATTCTGTATAGTTCATGAAAGAATACCTTGAACATTTGAATTTGCATATTTTATTAATATCAGAAATTTTAATTAAATGTATTAAGCAATAATCACTGAGGTGAAACGTTTCGCATAAAGATCACGAATACAAGTCGTAAAAGTGTTATGTAACCGTAAAATGAGTAGATAATGAACGTAAAAGTGAGCACGAAAGATACGAGTATGTAGATAGAAGTTTACATGTTAATGGGTTAAAATAGTAGAATATCCGGAACACGATTTTCCCTTCAACGTGTCAGACGATATTGATCAATCTCAAACTGAATATTCGTTCTTTTGCTTTCACCATCTAGCCGTCAACTTCGTTATTTATGGCCAGGAAAACTTCCACTTCTAATTAGAACGGAAAGGTTCTTTCAGCTTCTCGCTAGCGACTGACATGACGTGAATCCCAAAGAGCAGCAAACTTCAGATTACTATTATGCAAACCTAAGTCTCGACTGCTGAACGTGATTCCATACTTGCGTAAACTTAGCAAATTTTAATAAATAGAAATTTCTAATTAAGCTACTTAACACAGTTTGATGGACGCTGTTGCCTATTCGCGATCGCTAGACTGCGAAAGTTTGCGCATTTATAATATACCGCCGTGTGCTGCGAGTAAGCGAAAAAAGGCACGGGAAAATTCGAAATTAAAGTAGGCAAGAAATATGTGTATTCGGAAATTTAGCGATTACGTTTTCTAATTTTCAGATACATTTTTTATTTTTGATAAAATTTTTCATTTTTAGTTTTTTATTTTTAAACTTATGAGATTTCAAATATTCTAATTTATGGATTTCCAGATCTTCAAGTTTGTATATTTTTTAATTTCTAAAAATGTCTAATTTCATCAAAGATAAAAAAATTAATTTACAAACAAAGAGTTAAAGAATCAACACATACATTGATTTATGTTTCATACAATTTATTTTTATTTCAAAATTATGCATACACGTGATGAGTTTAGTGTTGAAGTCTCCTATTCCTTTTCCATAAAATTCACGAATTTGACAGGAAACTAAAGCTATTCGAAAGCAAAGCGTCTATAATCAATGGCATTCCATTTATTCGACGACTCGTCGTTAATTTTCTCAGTCAATGAGCTCTCAGTATCGTCGTAATGGTCGTGATCCAACTTTACTCGTAAAAATTTATAACCACCTTCGACGTAACGATATCGCGTCTCGTCGTTGAAAGCCTGTTAAGCTCCGCGATGTTGAGCTTCGAGTTCTTCGAGTGGGAATAAGTCTCACTTGTGAATTCGCCAAAACGTTCCCATAAAGATTAAAACAATAAAGAGGGTGAACTCCCCTTGCTAATTCACTTTCTATAAAACCTCGTAGGAGGGCATTTATTAATCCTTTGTGCACGAGAAATTCACACGTTCGCTACGTTTTTTGAAGAGTGTGTTCGACGTATGTGAATATTACATTTTTACGCAACTTTTAATTGTATATTTTTATCCAACTTTTAATTCTATGTTTTCATACCATTTTTAATTCTGTTTTTACAGAATTTTTAATTGTTTCTTCAATGTATAAAGAAAATTTTTCAGAAAGAAAAGTCAAAACATAGGACAAGTGTATTTCTCTCTTAGAACGTGTCCGACCGAATAGGAGCCATTCGAAACAATTCAGCAATCTTCAATAATTTACATCTAGTCAACTTAGAATATTTTATTTAATTACATATTCTTCCTTAAAAGTATACGTGCGCTTTTACCCGCAGTAAAACTTCGAATAGCTGAAATCAGTTTTAATCACTTTTCGCTGGTCGATAAAGACAATTGTTACCGGGCGCAAATTACGCGGACTACTTTATATCGTAGAGATAGGATCCGATAGTTAAATGTTCGTTAAACGTAACGGAGATACCGTTAACGCGTTTAGCTCGCGATGCGCCATAATTATTTCAATTAGATGGACTTAAGACAATTGCACTAATTACGTTGAGCCGAGTGGCTGCGAAACAGCCCACCGCCCACCGAGCCTGATTCGATCTTCCTTGCGAAAGCAATTTAGAGAATTTTTCAGCTGCGCTCGTTTTGCACGCGTAATCAGTTTTACAGAGAACTTGTAAAGCGTTTAGAGTCCCGAGGGAATTTAATTACACTGCGAAGAAACGCGTTTCTTGCTGCCTCTCGCTCGCGAGATGTATCGCGTGAAACGTAACTTCGGAACAAAGTAACATCGCGATTTATGATTTTATCAAATCTTCGTTTTCTGTGTTATTAGCCTCTTAGGCTGAACTACGCTGCTTAACAGAGGTCTCAACCGACTACATTGGAATGAAGTTTTTGTTTAAATTATTTTTCCCAAAGATATGTTATACTTTAACTTTGATAATTTACTTTTTCGAAAATTCACAAAATAAGTAATTTCTAAATGTTACAATATCGTGTATTAGTGCAAGGTGTTCCCATGGTGCCTAAACTTGGTTACCTTTTATTTACATGTAATGTACTTTTGTGGGATTTGTTAATATTCTTATGAAACGTGGTGAAGGCAAAAAAGTGCGAATCAGAACATATGAAAACGATCGTTCAATTGAAACGGTGAGCGAGGGAGCTAGTAGAGGGACCCACTATAGTGGCGCTGTGTAATCTACGACATTCGCGAAAGCCACTATAGTGGACCGTCGTACAGAGAGATGGTACGAAAGCTACTATAATGGCGCGTCGTGCCTAACAGGTTAAACAAGATTTTTAAAGTGCTATAAGACTCGTTCAAAAAGTAAAAATTTGCTTTCCTTCTAATTTAAAAACGCATAATAATCTTTGTACAATATACATACATCTTAATGCACCCATATTCAGAAATAAATTGATTAACTCCATTCCAAATTTCAATTTTATTAACCAAATTGTTGAACCTCTGCATAAAAAACCGGGTTTCAAACGTTTAAATAATGTCGGGGAATATTTTCTGAGCGATTTCTGCTGTTTCAACGAAACAAGGTCCATCATCATTCATCGTATCGTACAAAAACTTTGTCCTCGAAATCAAATGGAAACGAAACAATGAATCTACATGCGTTCATGAGTGTTCAAAAGCAACGAGGAAATGCAGAATATCGAGAGTTTCTCCGAATCTCTTATCAAAACATATAAATCAAAATATACGAAAAGATCATTCAGTTGAAACGGTGAGAGATCAAGTAGAGTAAGTCACTATAGTGGCGCTGTGTAATTTACGACATTCGCGAAAGCTATTATTATGACGCATTGTACCTAAGAGGTTACACTTGGCTTGTAACATCCTGTCAGACTCGTGATGCACGTTACAGTTCAAATATGATAAACTCAAATTTGCATGAAGTTTGTGTTCGTTACCAATTGTAACTTGTATAATTGAAGATCGTGAAGTCTAAATTATACTCAACATTTCGACGTTCGTTACTTATCTTAACACCACAATAGTAATTATATCTGACTGACTTTATTATTCTATTGTACTGTTTTTGTGACATATCGTTAATGAACGTGTCGTACAATCATATATGTATAATATAGTATGTGCAATACTGTGCATATTATATTAAAAGAGGTTCAGAGTCATACTGTAAATGATATTTGAACTATATTAATATACTATGTATATTACTATATATTTTATATTACAATGCTATGTATATTATATTAAAGGTGGTCCAAAGTCATACTATACGCCATATTTGAATTGAGCGCTCGAAAGAGGTCACATCATGTCAGAGCCTCTTTTGTCTTGGCCACCAATTAATGTACACTCAGTATTATCATTTGAAATTATAATTATAAAACACATTAAGTATAAAACATCTAATATTTGTAACAAAATTTCACTACCTTTCACAAATAATAAAGGACCAGAAAATCGAGCTAAATTTAACAATATCGATTAAATAATTGTTCAATGATATTTATCTATAAATAGTTGAACTTCTAAACCCAGTCAATTATTTCCGTTCGTGTAACAAAGCACCGTTAAATTTTTGCTTTTAAAATATTTACAGAAACTAGGAACTCTCGAAACAGCGGTACGAGAAGATTCGTGCAGCACGTATTTTACCTTGTTTCTCGAAATTCGCGCGCGGCCCTTGCACAAAAACGTGTCCTCTATTCGCGTAAATGGGTCGTAATCCTAACTGCTGAGTGTTATCACACCAGCTTGTACCTCCGAAATTTTAAAACGAACCCAAATTCTCCGAGACTTGATTACAATTTGGAACTTTCCCGTTCATAAACAACGAGAAACGAGGGAACAGAAGTGTCCCGTTGTTCGTTTGCTCGACTTGTTATTTCAACGTACGAGCATTTGCCCATCGCGGAGGTTCGTTATCGCGAATAATCTCGATCATTATATCGTATTATTTATTGTGCATTAGCGGTAATAGCGCGAAATATCTATGAAACGTCGTAACGATCGGTCTCGTCTGCGTTTTAACGGCAATCAACTGCGAATTTATTGCTCGTCCGAAGCTGCGATACGTTTCCCGATAATTACTGGGAACGAAGTATTTTTCATTGCGACGCTAATTGCTGCACTTTTTTTAGTTCTAATTAAGTAATAGAGGGAAATCTCTGAATTCGTGAATTTATTTTTAGATTCGTATACTTTTTAGCTTTTGCTTATTTTATTGTGTGGAACACATTTCTAAGTTTGTGGATACATTTCTAGGCACATTGCTAGATTTCTACATTTCTACATTTTTTTATTTGTAATTAAGGATATTTTAAGAAATTTACAAATTTGTAAATTTTAAAATTTGAAATTTTTATATTTCTAAATTTTCAAAATATCAAATGTATAAAAATTCTCAATATTCTCGAAATTATTGACATTTAAAATATTCCGAAATTCCCCAAATTTTCGAAATACTCAGAATTTTCTAAATTTTCTAAATCTCAAAATTGGTGGAATTCTTCAAATTTTTCGAATTCTCAAAATACTTAAAATTCTCAAAAGTCTCAAAATTCTAAAAAACGTCAGTTTGAAACTTCTCAGAATTTTTGAAATCCTAAGAATTCTCAAAATTTTCAAAACCTCCAAATTGATAGAATTCTTTAAATTTTTTAAATTCTCAAAATATTCAAAGTTTTTTAAATCTAAAATTTCTCAAAATTCTTCAAATTAAAAAACTTCCAAAATTCAAAAATTCTCATAATTCTCAAAATTTTCAACATTCTTGAAATTTTGAAAATTCTCAAAATTAAAAAATTCTCAAAACCTTAAACGTCAAATCTTCAAATCATCAGAACAAAAACCAAAGAAAAGGAACCAAAGTGTAACAGTCGCAATTAGAAAATGTCGCAGAAGACACATGTTCAACGAAGCAGCGAAGGCGTTAATAAATCAATTACACGTGTTTAAGGGTAAAGAAAGATCCATTTATCCCTCGCGTTCAACAAAGTGCGATCAGTTTCAACGTCAGATGCGTTCGTTTCCTCTCCAAAGGCATTTCCGAAAGATGTTTAACCGTGTTCCCGACAAATCGTCGTCGCTCGTTCGAGCGGGTGGAAACATTTGTAACTCGCCTCGTTTAACGAGCGTCGAAAGTGTCGGGCTGCATTTTCTTTTCGCGAGAAAACCAACCCCGTTGCTTTTGCCACCGCCGCTAACGAACCATGAGAAAGACACAAAGGAACGCTTTGACAAGTTAACTCTTTATTTGTTAACTTCTTTCTGCTGGAAACGTAATTTTCACGCCAGCAGGTTTAACCCTTTGAGCGATACGAAAGTACAGAGTTGCGTTTTGTCATGTACGGTTTGAATTCGACGCGAGTGTGGTAAATTCATGCGGGATGTAATTTCCTAACGAACGTTTGTATTTTGGATCTCATAAAACTGATGTATTTCAGATTTGGTAATTTAGAAATTTAGACAGTGAGAAATTTATAAACACAGGTTGGAGCGTATGTGGGATAACATATTATACATTTAAAGGGTTTTAACCTACAATGTTACATGCGAAATTTTGTTGGTTAATAAGCTTGTTCATATAATAACTAATACATAATAGGTATTTTAATCGTGAGAACTTTTCGAAACATTTGTGAATTATTCAGTTAGAGACCATACGTGTACCACACATGTTAATATTTTCCAAACACGTAACTCTTCGAATCAGAAAATTAGATCGCAGATTTCTGATTTTCAAACTCTGATTTCTTCGAGTTTCTTCAAACAGGAAACCACGATGTATATTTAGTCCCGAATTTCATTTCCTCCAGAAGATCCCCAACAAAAGTTCCACGTTACCGAATCGAGAGCAAACGGTGAGCAGAAAATCGAAGGGAAATAACATTGTTTATAGGGAAAGTAGTTTGAGACTCGTGATTATGTAAACGGCAGTTTGTGCGTAAAGTTTAATGTCGGTTTTACTCCGGATAAACACGACCCGAAAGTAATTTCCATTCTCGCGATAAAACCGTCGGGACATTGGTTTACTTGTTTTTCACGGGCGGATTTCGGAAATCGTAAACCTAGAACCGATAATGTAGCTTGCATAAAGTAATCTCAAACCTGTTCGGAACATTACTTTTTGCATCGACCGCGCAAATTAAATGGGAAAGCGAATCTCCATACACGAGGTATATGAAACATATTTGAAACGATTCCAACGTTTGCGATATTCACGGTTTTAATTCTAACTTTTATTAAATTGCTTTCGATTTTTGTAACGTTTAGTTCGATATTTTGTTGCAATGTTTAATAGACTGTATTATGTTTTAAATGCATATATGATACTTTATGATGATGTTTGTATAGTATAGTATTATACATATGCATAATATGTGAACACATATGTATGTGTATGTAGTATGTGCATGTGTATATGTATAGTAGTATGTGTACCTGTACGTGTATAATAGTATGTGTATATGTATATGTATAGTAGCATGTGTTTACGTATATGTATATGTATGTGTTAATATGTGTATATGTATAGTAGTATGTGTACGTGTATGTGTATAGTAGTATGTGTATACGTATGTGTATATGTATGTGTTAATATGTGTATGTGTATAATAGTATGTGTATATGTATGTGAATAGTAATGTGTGTATACACATATGTATACATATGTACTATACTATACAACAATCATCATATATGTATAGTGCATATGTGTATGTATGTGTATAGTAGTATTTATATATGTGTGTGAAGACTAGTATATGTATACACATATGTCTACACATATGTATAGCATATGTATAACAAAACATATTAAAATTGATTACATTCTTTTTAAAATAACGTATCAAATGCATCAAATATAAAATGAATTTCATTACAATAATTTCTGAACTTAATACGACTCAATATGGACTAATTATTTTCATCCTAAAAAAAATATTAATAAAGAATAAAAATCCTCATTTCGAAATGATAGAAATGAATTCATCCACTAACGAACAATCCGGATGCACCGAATGTTCATTCAATAAACATACTCATTTAATTCACTAATCTGATCAGAATGTTAATCGAGCAATTTCGTTAAACTTCTCCACTCGAAAACGAAGATCGGTTTAATCAATTTGCCCCGAATGATCATTTTCAATTAGTAAACTATTAACGTTCCCCCATTTATGGTACAAAAATCCGATTCGAACGTAGAGAAGAAATAATAATGTATTAACATCAGCTTGTTGGAACGAGTTTCGCAGAAATTGATCGCATTAAATGCAATCGAACGTAATTTCCATGAAAAGAAATCCGAAAGAATCTCGGACGATTTTATCTGGAGGAGTGCTCGAAAATTACCGACCGCTATTCCTATCTGGATTTCGTCGGAGAATCCGGTGAAATCGATGGAACATCAAAGCGGTTGAAGAGGTCTGGGCGAGTGAGGGTTGAAACATCCCCTTTCAGGGTTACGTTCGCGTAATTACGTCTATGAAACGAAAGAATGCAGCTTGAACAAGTCGTTCCGTAAACGCAAAGGGTGTTGGAGGATAATCAACGAATCTTGATAAACGAATGAATTTTTACGGGCTACGGATTTAACACCTTCTACAAAATGATGAAACGAATTTATCATATAATACATACATACATACATACACACACATATGTGTATCATTCATATCACATATGTACAAAATGTATCGCTTACAACGAAATCAGTTCAGGCAAAACATATTAATTACACAATACCGTCGTTTAAAATCTGTATCTAATTAATGATATGATTAATTATTTCATATGATCAGTATAACTAATTAACTTTAATATGAATTCCGTATTAAATTAATCAATCATCTACAACTTCCAAACAGAACAGATCTCTGAAATATAAAATTAATTTTGATAAACGGTACATAAAATGAGGAAGGATAAAGTCAGACGGAAACATACTTGACATAATGAAATTTCTTTCGTCTCGGTGCTTTTTCTGATTCAGAGGATACACTGCATGAAATCGTGTCATTCAAATTGCTCAGTTTATGAATGACGGCCGAGGTTCCTGTGTGACCTACTTTCCCCTGCAAAATGCGTACGTCGCTGGTAGTAGTAGTAAAAACAGTAAAAAAACGATGATTCAACATCTGTCACTGGCCAGTGTATACGACTTCAGGTTGGGATTGGTCAGTGTTATGAACGGGAGAAAGATGTTCAAATATACGAGCGAAGGAGAAAACAACCGAATGCCCGAATGTATGATTTTGTTTCTACGATGTCTCGAGAAAGGAAAATAGATGATTGCATTAGTAGATTAGTCGATCATTATGTTATTAGATTACTAGGATTACTAGGACACTGGATCACTAGATCACTACATCACTAAGTCAATAGATTACTAAGTTACTAAATCACTAGATCACAACGTCTCTTGATTACTAGATCATTAGGTCACTAAACAGCTAGATTATTATTCCCTTAGATTCCAATTTTCCTATATTGTATATTCCTGTAGATCCACATTCTACTAGATCTTTATTTTTCTAGATTTCCCTAAAGCTTCATTGGTCCTAGATCCCTAGATTCCCCTACATTTACAAGATTCCTCTGGATCCCTAGATTCTCCTATACCTCGAGATTCCTCTAAATCCCTAGATTTACCAAGATCCCCGAATTCCCCTAGATCCCTACATTCCTTAGATCCTTAGATTCTCCCAGATTCCTAGGTCCCCAGATTCACCTAGATCTTTAGATTCTCATAGATTCCTAGGTCCCCAGATTCCTCTAGATCCTTAGATTCTCCTAGATTGCTAGATTCCCAGATTCCTCTAGATCTCTAAATCCCTACATTCCCCTAGATCCCTAGATTGCTCTGTATCCCAATTCCTTTAGATTCCAATTCCCCTAGATCTATATTCTCCTAGATTCCGATTCCCCTAGGTTCCACTTCCCTAGGTCCATAGTCCCCTAAATGCATATTCCTCTAGACCCATATTTTCCTAGATCCACATTGCCCTAGATCCACATTCCCCTAGACTCATATTTTGCTAAATCCACAATCTTCTAAATCCCTATTCCCCTAGATCCCAATTCCTCTACATCCTCATTTCTGCTATTCCCTAAAATTCCCTTAATCTCCATGAAGTTCCAATATCTCAAAAATCTCTATATCTCCAAAAGCACTATATTCCTAATGAAAATAGAACAAGTTCTACCTTACGTGCATTGTTCTCAAAATAAAAAAATTTGAACTCTTTTGAGAAAAAGCGGAGATGGAAGTGAGAGGTGAAAATATAATAATTCCGTTCGAGGAACCGTATCTTCGAAACGAAATACCGTACCGGCATAAAACTGGAACTTGATTACGAAGCGGACTTCTAAATTCCGTATAAAGCTTTTCCTATTAGAGAAATAGTTAACTTTGTTCGAAAATCCTAGCTCGCGAATATAAAGGCGAATAGCGTACCACACGGAACTATAGTTCGCTTTAAGCGACGATATCTCGGAAACGAAAAATCGTATCGACGTGAGAGGAACACTGTATTAAAGGATAAGATTCCGGCTTCAATATGAAGCTTTCGTAGCGGAAAAATATTTGGGTTTTTTAAACCGTATATTGCACGAACTGGATTCCCAAAGTTTTTCGAGAGCGGAGAGAAATAACGAAATATTCGAACTATAATTTTTTAAAGAAAATTGTAGTTTCTTTGGAAAGTTGTAGTTTCTTTAGAAAATTGTAGTTTCTGTAGAAAATTGTAGTTTCGGAACGAAAGTACCTATTATTTTATCCATATCGTTGTATTAAAGGTTAAAGTTTCTTGTATCATGCGTTCGTATCAGAATAATACCTAATTTTGTAAGTATTACAAAGGTTTAAAGTCGCAGTAGCTTTAATAGGTCGTCCATTGCGGAATGGATTATGGTAATTGTGCACTGTTCTCAGGATAATGTTACTATGTAATTACGCTGATAGCTGCTTCTAGTGTCATAGATACTAGGAATTGTATGGAGTTTTATTCCGGACGCTTGTTTTCTACGTACTTTATTACATTGATACAGCGTTTCTTTTATAACGCGTTCTTTTATCGTTAAAAACGCAAATAAGCGACGGAGGGTGTGCCAACGTTTTTTATCGAGACTTTTATATTTTTTCGCTGTGTAACACCGTTTTTACTTCTCGTTACTTTGGTTATCCTGTTTATGAATTTTATTGTAATATATTGTATGCATATCTTGCATTTTTATTATTCGTATTATTTCTAAAAGGAGTCTCTGAAGTTCAGTATATAAAATGAATAATTCATATTGTAAAAATTAAATCAAAGGTTTTAACAAAACACACAAAACAATTTATTTTTAACAAACGAAACTAACACGGATAACAACAAAACTTTTAATTAACTGTTTTTAACGAAATTAATACACTCAAACGCTATTTCTAATTGTTCTCGACAACTTTCTCGTATTTCTATTCGTTCTCGACAACTTTCTCGAAACGTCTTTCGCCCAGAGATTGCCGTTTTTTTCTCCTCGCATCTTTGTCTCGCTATCAATTTTTAAACATATCGATAACTCTCGAACACAACATTCACAACTATTTACAATCGATTCTCTCAAACACAATATTGACAACTATTTACAAATAATTCCACACTCCACAGTATAGATATATAAATTACAATTTTTTCTAACAATCCACTTTAAATTTTTAGTGTTCATAACTACAAAAATTGAATTAAAGGAAGTATATTTAATTGGTGTCAAAATATCAGTGAATTGTTATATACAAATATATGTATATATCTTCATAATTCAATTCACAATTCATCTATTTAACTTCATAATATAACTCAGAATTTTATGAAGTATTTAACTTCATAATATTACTCAAAATTTTATAAAGTATTTAATGTCATAATACAATTCTGCATTTAGCTTCATAATTCAATCCTAACTTCATAAATTAAATTTCAGTATTTAAGTTTTGGGGCTAATGACCATTTAACCATCAACCTAGACAATCATTCAAGTAAATAAAAGTACCTCAAGTATTTATTAAAAATACTGTGTTATGTATTGGAACACACGATCACTTTGCATGAAGTAAACCTTATGTGTCCCTTCACATATGGACGTTACTGTACCTTCATAAGTACACATACTTTAATCCTTTGCACTCAAAAGGTGATTCATAACGTTTAACTTGAAAAATACTTTAACTTGTGAAATATTTTTTAATTAAATCTAGAGTACCATACATGTGAAGTATAAACACTTGAAACAAGCCACTGAAAATAGCAGAGAAATAACTTCAAAAGAATGCATTTGTCAACTTAATTTCATTGCTATCTGCCAACTCTAAAAATACCTTCGAGTGTAGAGAATTCAAAGTGCAGTGAAATTTATAAAAAGTAGACTGAAATACTTACCATAACCAGCATGTTAGCAGCCGGTGGTTTGACCTGCGTGCGAAAATAGTTGTGGGTATCGACGATCTTCTGTCGGACCTTGCTGCTGCTCGTCCTTATTAGGCTGACAGGCACCCTGTCCCCGTACAACCTCGGTGCTGAAAGCAAAGGCAAACCGTTCCTCTCAACAACGTCTCGATAACCGATATTCCTTGTCAATAAAAGTCCTGCTGCCTCTCCTCGAGCGTTGCTCCATTTCCTTCTCATCCCATCCGTTTCCTTTTTCCGCGGTGCAAGTATCCGCTTTAAAGCGGAATATCGACAGCGTCGCTGCGTCCAAACGGGCAATAACATTCTATTTTCATACCCTTTACCCTTCTCTCGATCCTTATGCCATCGAGGTAAAGAGGACGTGGAATTTTCTGCCACGAGACCGCGCCAGGGAAATGCGTTTCTCGTAATAGCGTATACGGGACCGTTTCAACCGTGCATTTTTCTGCGAATGTCGATACACCGGAAGGAGAAACAATGCTCCCAGATCGCACGCGACAAGATTTCCGCCCAAAAGAAAATCCTTTTTATAACACATGGACATGGAAAGCAAATTCGATTCTTGTGCGCTGAAAATAACTCACGGCGCGTTTTATTTTTAACGTGCTTTTGTGACGCAGGGATATGGGGTTTGATGTGGACTTCTAGTTAACACTTTGTTCGAACATTCATATGTGGATGTTTCAATTTTATATAGCAAGTTTTAAAAAAGTGCCTACTCTTTTTGGGAACTTTTATGAATTTGAAAAATTGTATATTACTATTGGTAAAATTGTGAATTTGAAGATTAAAATGTTAACAAAACATAACATTCAGGAACGTGTCAGAAAGCAAGAAATCGTAAATTCGAGCAATTTCTGTGTAATTTCGACGCATCTCAAGTTTTACGATCGAATGCTTTCAGGCTTTTATTAATTCTAAGAATGGATATTTGAAATAAAATATCCATTAAAACCGCGAGAGTAAATGAGTAAACCGATGGTTGATGGTGATGCGAAATTTAATGGCAGAAGTGAAGTACGTGAGAGGGAAAAATTGTTACGTGCATTATAATAAAAGAAACTTAATGCATCGTATATTCGTGCCAAATTTACTCTGAGCGAAAGGGTTGTACGAATGGGCGAACAATTTAAAAAAATAGCAGCTTAAAATTTCCAAGATAGAAGTCGGCTGCTCTCAAAATTTTCGTCACGTTTTTATTAGCGACATGCTCGTGCTGAAATCTGCGATAAAATGCACGAACTATTAATTAAGAGCGAATACGTAGTTACCTCAACTACACGCGTACTTTAAAATTAATTATATTTATCAAAATAATGTGTATTTGTTATAAAAAAAAAATGGTTATTTTATTTCGATAGGTTATTGATAAAATTGTGTTAACATTTTACTTCGATAAACTAAAAATAAAATTACTGGTTTGGATAAAATTACGTTTATTTTATTTCAGTGAATTATTAATAATATTACGTTATTTTATTTCAATAAAATATTAATAACATTACGTGGATTTCATTTCAGTAAAATTCATATTCAGTTTGAATGAGATAGAAATAAAATTATAGTATTTGAATGCGTGGTAACATAACATATGTAATGCGTGGTAATATAATAGAACGGCTAATTGTTATGTGATACCAGCTTGTTAAAGTAACAATTCGAGGTAAATTATTAGGGTGTGTAATATTACAGTGAGTTTTCCATGTATATTAATATATATGAGAACGCATAATTCGCAAATAAAAATATTAATAAATACATATATGAGTACATGTAAATACACGTATTTCACATGTTAATGAACGTATGAGGTACACTCGTCTCTCATTTATGTTGATGAATGTATGACTATGTATACACTTTATTCACATACGTACACAAATATTAGTAAGCATACATGATTGTGTGTACACGTATTTCATATGAATGCATGAGGTCACATATGTATACATATGCATCGTATGTTATCAGATGTATGAGATCATGTATAAACATACTTCAATCTATGGAAGTACATATATGTACGTCCTTCATATATATTATACATTAATGAATGTATGAGAGTACATCTTGTATGAGAATACATCTTGTATGAGAGTATGTGTATACATCTTTCACACAATAAATGTGCGAGAGCGTACATACACGTCTTTCACGAAATGTGCGATACATACTATCGCAATGAAGAGGTTAAAGGGGAAGCATCTAAGAACTTGTCGATTAACGATTGGAACATCGTCGTTCGATTTTCATCAAAATTTCTACATTTGTTCGAGGAACAATTGTCCCAGTTGGGTGAAAGATAAACGTCGCAGAGCGATGAATAATTCCCTGAAGTTTGTTTCGAGCCTGTAAGTAGGAACGGGGTGTTCAAGTCAGAGCCTCTCGAGCGGGCTATTCACTCTGGCTAAAGTTTGTGGCCGGGGGCAGGTCGAAATGTTAAATTAGGGTCAGAGATCGTTCGGGGACAGAGATTTTATCAGGACACACGAGTGGATAACATCTGATCCCCTCGACACTCGTAGCTCGGCCAATAAATCAGGTTCACGACTAATTTACAAGGAGATCAACTCTATCGTTGATTACCCTACGCTACTTGCCTACAAACGACGATGCAGATCCGATCATTTCCGGCTCGATTTATCCATTGGTAATCCCTGATAATTCGACGGATCACCGTAACTCTAATATTCATAGGAATATCGACTATGTTGGAGTACATTCGGACCACTTCATTTTCAAACCTTTTCATGTTAATTTGACATAACTTTTCGTGTTTTATGTTCTCCTCGTTTAACTTTCATTTTATGACGTTTGATCGATTTTTATATTTGACTAGAAATTATACTAAGTTTTTATAATAGTTGACCATAATATACAATTATATAATATACAAGGAAATTTTTTTATTTTATCAAACGTAAGTGAACAGCAACAAAATGATAATAAATACTACGAAAAACATATGTATGTTCACATGTGTCTCCAATAATTTCACATATGTGGTAATTAATTTATATGTCATAATTGTTTCATATATTTTCAAGCAGATAAAAATCAATTCTATCATATGATCTCAAATATAAAATTTCTATAATCTACAATTATATTTTTTGAACATATGTTACTATTACATAAAAAAGTGCTCATAATGAACATATGTGGATGCTGGTAGAGAACCCGTTAAATGAAACGTTAAAAAGAAAAGGGGGATAAAAGTAACAAGAAGTTTCGATAGTAATCGAAAGATTTCGAGGTAACTGTCGATCGAGTCCCAGCACCGAAAGAAATTCGGAATCCGTATTCGACCCATGGGTAAAGTTAGCGAAGCGTGACATGAGTAATGTGCCTAGTGTCACAGTTTCGGCGGAATCGTTCAAACTTTTCCCGCCATTAATCAGAGAAAAATTCGCGCAGCGTATGCTGAAATAAAATACAGGATACCGTTACTGGCTTTTGAGATCAGATAACACTGTGAAACGGAAACGACGCTGTGTTTGTTACCTGTTTGCTCCCTTTTGGCTACTTTTATTTTCTTCCAGGTGAAACCAGCAAATGACATGTTGCAACAAAAGCACTACCCTTTTAATTAGGAGCGCCCTGTAGCTATTTTATTATGATGGCAAAAAGCTCCTTGAATTTAATATGATTCTTAGCCATCCGGATTTGACCCAGTTGCAACTTTATTTTTATATTATTGTGCAGAGTCATGTTTACCCCGAGGAACTGTTAATGAATAAGGTGAATCTAATTAAAAGTTGAATTTTAACACCTTTTTTCGCGGTATCCGTGTTTTATAGTTGTCTGTTGTTGTTATTGGGTATTGACGTAAACCGGTAAATGTGGATTTATTTATACGCTAAGTTATCACGTGTTATATCGCCACACATTAAATTGCTATGTGTTGAATTATTATGAGTTAGATAAGGACAGATAGAATTACTACGTGTTATATTGCCACGCATTGAATAACTACACATTATATATTGCATGCGTTGAATTACTTTGTGTTATATCGCCGCACGGTGAAATATTACGCGTCATATCGCCACACGTTAAAATTTTAAGGTGTTAAACTTCTACGCGTTATATCGCCACGCGTTGAATTACTATGTTTTGGATTACCACGCGTTATATCGCCACTTGTTATATCACCACGCGATGAATTATTATGTGTTGGATTACCACGCGTTATATCGCCACTTGTTATATCACCACGCGTTGAATTTCTATGCGTTGGATTACCACGCGTTATATCGCCACTTATTATATCACCACGCGTTGAATTCCTATGCGTTGGATTACCGCGCGTTATATCGCCACTTATTATATCACCACGCGTTGAATTACTATGCGTTGGATTACCTCGCATTATATCGCCTCTTGTTATATCACCACGCGCTTAATTATTATGTATCGGATCACCTCGCGTTATATCGCCACTTGCTATATCACCACACATTGAATTACTATATGTTGGATCACCACGCGTTATATGGCTACTTGTTATATCACCACACATTGAATTACTATATGTTGAATTAAAAAACCCTTGATAACACATATTTTTCCTTTCCATTTTTAACTGCTATTAAACGATAAATGAATATTACACACTCACAAAAATCTAATTATAAAAAGGTTCGTTAAAATGAAAACAGTCTACGTTATTCTTCATGGTCTTTTTCACAAACATGCAAATTTTATATTGGAAAGAATAAATAATAAAAGAACAACATGGTTGTATACATTTACGTGTTCCATTTAATCACCTCTACCAGGGATTAAAAATATTCTGTTATACTTCGTTATATATTCGTTGTATAATTCGATGTTATTCAACCGTATCGTTTAATAGTTAACGAAAACAAATTTCCAATTTTAATATTGAGGGATAAATTGACTCTGCGGGAAGTTTGTTTAAAAGCAACACGAAAAATGCACGCCATAGCTTTTTCTGCAAGGAAGTTCGCGATACGTTTCTCATCTCCGTGCCCGTTCCACTGTATAAATTTGACTCGCAGATTATGAAATTCTCCGAGTCACTGAACTCACAAAGCTACCGGCATTGTTTCTGTCAGCTTTATATCCATACTTTTTCCGGGTCCCAAAATTAGGGACGAATGAAGTTTAGAGGCGTCGTAACAGGTGCACATAATGAACGTTCGACTTTTGAAACTTCGGTATACCTGTCGTATCATGGAAACTCGTAAAAAATACTAGATGTTATTTTATATGTTGGTTGTTTACGGAAACGTGGCGATAAATGTGCAGTCATACAACTTTTGTGTGAAATATTTTTTCGTATTTGCGGTAGTTAAAGGGATGTGTAAAGGTGCATACGTAGTTATGATTTTTGATACAGAAGAAAATGACCATGTATGGTGTAGTGCTTTATATGGGGTACGGTCACTTTTAAATAATTGTGATTGTGTATTTTCAATACTCAATACGAATAACTATTTTTCAAATTTCAAAATTTACAAATTCCAAAATTACCAAAATCCAAAATTATCAAATTTCGAAATTGTCAAATTCCAAATTTCTCAAATTCCAAATTTTTCAAATTCCAAATTTTTCAAATTCCAAAATTCTCAAATTCCAAATTTCTCAAATTCCAAATTTCTCAAATTCCAAATTTCTCAAATTCCGAATATCTCAAATTCCAAATTTCTCAAATTCCAAATTTCTCAAATTCCAAAATTCTCAAATTCCAAATTTCTCAAATTCCGAATATCTCAAATTCCAAATTTCTCAAATTCCAAATTTCTCAAATTCCAAAATTCTCAAATTCCAAACTTCTCAAATTCCAAAATTCTCAAATTCCAAACTTCTCAAATTCCAAAATTCTCAAATTCCAAACTTCTCAAATTCCAAAATTCTCAAATTCCAAACTTCTCAAATTCCAAAATTCTCAAATTCCAAACTTCTCAAATTCCAAAATTCTCAAATTCCAAACTTCTCAAATTCCAAAATTCTCAAATTCCAAACTTCTCAAATTCCAAAATTCTCAAATTCCAAACTTCTCAAATTCCAAAATTCTCAAATTCCAAATTTCTCAAATTCCAAATTTCTCAAATTCCAAATCTCTCAAATTCCAAATTTCTCAAATTTCAAATTTCTCAAATTCCGAATTTCTCAATTTCCAAATTTCTCAAATTCCAAATTTCTCAAATTCCAAATTTCTCTAATTCCGCAATTCTCCAATTCCAAAATTCTCAAATTCCAAAAATTCTCGAATTCCAAAATTCTCAGATTCCAAAATTTCTTCAAATCCAAAAATTCCTAAATCAAACACTTCATCATCAAATTTCCTAAAACCTCAAATTCTAAAATTTCTAATTCCCCAAATTCTAAAATTTCTAAACCTCTAAGTATCCACATCAAATCAATACAAATTTGACGACCAAGTCACGCGCTCCTGTTTGCAAAGATTGTACCATTTCCCATTGAGCATAGTTTCGCAACCAGAAGTCGTTTTCTGAGAACGAGAAACTGGATGGAAGGAAATCGAAGCAATTGAAATAAACGATACTTTACTTGGTTTATTGCGATGTGTCTTCCGTGGCACGGCCGCTGGCAGCGCCAGAGCTATTAGCACGATAATCCACAGCCACCTCATAATTTCCGGTTACGACCTGAAACATACGAACGAACGTGTTACTGAAAACACATAAAATCTCATTTAATGTGGTACACTTTCAAAAAGATCATATAACCTCTTTTTGGGAGTCAAAGAATTTTTATATGAATCGATTCTGTTTTTTTTTTAAACAATCGTTGTTTTATGAGTGGTTAAATAAGATACTTCAAAATAATTTATTTATGCGTTACACAATTCCAAAATTTCCAAAATTCCAACATTCCAAGATTTCAAATTTCCGAATTTCCAAAATTCCAAAATCCCAAGATTTCACAAATTTCCAAAATTTCTAAAATTCCATAATTCCAGAATTTCCAAAATTCCAAGGTTCTAAAATTCCAAAATTCCAAATTACCAAAATTCCAAAATTCCATAATTCCATAATTCCATAATTCCAAGATTCCAAATTTCCAAAATTCCAGAATCCCAAAATTTCCAAAATTCCAAGGTTCTAAAATTGCAAAATTCCAAATTACCAAATTTCCAAAATTCCAAAATGCCAAGGTTCCAAATTCCCAAAATTCCAGAATCCCAAAATTTCACAAATTTCCAAAATTGCAGAATCCCAAAATTTCCAAAATTCCAAAATTCCAAGATTCCAAATTCCCAAAATTCCAGAATTTCCAGAATTTCCAAAATTTCCAAAATTGCAGAATCCCAAAATTTCCGAAATTCCAAACTTGCACAATACCAAAATTCTAAAGCCCCAAGGTACCTGAATCCCGCAATCCCCAATTATCCCTAAAAACTCCCCAAGTAATCATATTTCCACCCGATCCATCAAAAAGAATCGAAAGACCATTATCAAATCACCGTTTCTGCTCTTTGAATTCTGCAGTATATAAAATAACGACACACGTTACAGGAACATAACAGCAATGAGCTGCTTTAATCATCCGTTTGTACTCGTTAATCCACATAGTATTTTTTTTTTTATTTGAAACAAGGGAAATTCCACGTACGAAACTGTCCAATTCATTTGGACATTTCGGTCAATGGCAACGCGACAAACGAATCACAATTACGCGCCGCGTGAGGTTCATTTGTAGCGTTATTATTTAACGGTGAAACGCTCGCTTCCCATTGCACGTTACTCTTTCACGAAATAAATTCTCCCATGAAACTACGGTATCATACAAATGCAACAAATTTCAAACTAAATTTCGGGGAATAACGTTGACGGTGTTGGTCTTGGATAATTCTTGTTCAAATGCAATTTTTTAATAAATTTATTATTAGGCATATTTTATATTTGTTAGACTCGTTTGAAGGTATATTTATTAGGTGTATTTATTATTATTTGTTAGACTGATTAGGGAGGTATATTAATTAGATACGTTTGTTACTACTTGTTAGACTGGTTTGGTAGGTATATTAATTAGATACGTTTATTACTACTTGTCAAACTGATTTGGTAGGTGTATTGATTAGATACGTTTATTTTGACTTATTGGACTGATTTGGCAGGTATATTCATGTGGGATTCGGTAAAGGGCGATTAATTTTTGCGTGGTATGAGTGTGTGTGAAACAAAAGAGTGCGAATTATATAATATATAAAAGCGCGACAGCGTCGAAAGCGAGAGAGTCTTGACCGAACCGTGGAAACGTTAACTATAATCATAAACTTTAATTTTGTGTATTCCTTCCAAATTATTAAATTTCTACTATTACTTTAATCCGTTGTCTAATCTTCTTGCTCCCATCCTACATTCATTAGATACATTTATTAGATACACTTGTCAGAGTGATTTGGTAGGTGTATAGATTAGATACGTTCATTACTACTTGTCAAACTGATTTGATACGTATATTGATTAGATACGTTAATTTTTACTTATTGGACTGATTTGGTAGGTATATTCATTAGATACATTTATTAGATACACTTGTCAGACTGATTTGGTAGATATATAGATTAGATACGTTCATTACTACTTGTCAAACTGATTTGGTAGGTATATTGATTAGATATGTTTATTACTACTGGTTACACTGATTTGGTACGTATATTGATTAGATACGTTAATTTTTACTTATTGGACTGATTTGGTAGGTATATTCATTAGATACATTTATTAGATACACTTATCAGACTGATTTGGTAGATGTATTGATTAGATACGTTCATTACTACTTGTCAAACTGATTTCGTAGGTATATTGATTAGATGCATTTATTACTACCTATTAGACTGATTTTGTACATATATCTATGAGATGTATTTATTACTACTTATTGAACTGATTTGATAGGTACATTTGTTAGATACATTGATTACTACCTTTTATACGAATTTAGTAACTGCATTTGTTAGACATTTGTTATTACTAATCAGACTGATCTAGTAGATACATTTATTAGATGCATTTATTAACTGCATTTGTTAAGCACATTTGTTGCATTCATTTACGAGACACATGTCCTCTATTTATTTGTTAGATGCACCTATCAGATGCACTTGTTAAACGCAGTCGCTAGATATGGTTGCTAGATATGTTTATTCAATGCATTTATGAAATGCATTTATTAGATGCATTTTTTGCATTCATTTACTAGATACATTTATTACATACTCTTCGTTAGATATACTTATTCAATATTTATTTATTTCGAGCACTTATTAGACACATTTATTAAATGCGTTTATTTGATACACATGTTAGATACATTCAATAAGTACATTTATCGTATTCAGTTACTGCATATATTTATTACATACATTTTATTAGATACTTTTATTTCATACACATGTTAGATACATTTAAATGATACATTGATTGTATTCAGTTACCACATACATTTATTACGTACATTCTATTAGACATATTTATTTCATACACATGTTAAATACACTTAATAGTTACATTTATTATATTCAGTTACTGCACATATTTATTACATACATTCTATTAGATACATTTATTTGATACTCGTGTTAAATACATTTAATAGTTACATTTATTATATTCAGCTACTGCATATATTTATTACATACATTCTATTAGATACATTTATTTGATACTCGTGTTAAATACATTTAATAGTTACATTTATTATATTCAGTTACCACATACATTTATTACATACACTCTATTAGACACAATTATTATATATATTCATACATTTATTAGGTCATAGCCATAACTCACTAAAGACTGCATTTCACCCAACATCGATACAACGTTTACGTCTCGAATCGAAGCATGCTTATTCAGCGAACGAACTCGTCTACCCGACGACCCGCGCAAGACTTTGAACTTCTGCCAAATACTGATCGTTCAAGGTATCGTTATGCATTCGTTCGCGAGAACCTAAGCGAATAGTTTACAAGACTGTGTCGTATCTCGATTTCAAGCTCGACCGATCAGAAACCGACGCAGGTGGAGATAAAGGGTCGCTTTTGTATCATAAGCCTCTCTGCATTGAGCACCTTCGTCTCAACGAGAATTTCGGCAACGATATTTTTAGAAGCGTACACGAAGTTACGTCGAATCATGATGCCTTTGTGAGGTTAGAAAATTAGAAAGTCAAAGAGGCAGTTTACGAAGTTACGTGGAGGTACTCGAAATTCTTCGACCACGCGCTCCGAATTCTAGAGGATGTGGAACGAGAATTTCCATTTCCAGTTACGAACTTTCAAGTTACATGATCAGCAATTTCAGAGATGGACACCTATATTGTAGAATCGAATTTGGAAGGGTTAGGGACTTAGGTATTCGATTTTTTATATGGGGATTTTGGGATTTGGACGTTCAAGGTTATGATTTAGGGATTTGGGAATTTAGAGGTTCTTGTTCTAAGGATTACGGGAGTTAGGGTTGAAAAACTTGAGAGTATAGGATTTTAGAAATTTCGGAATTCGGGGATTATGGAAAAGAGTTCGAGGATTTAGAAAGAATTGATTTGGAGAAGACTTGAGAATACAGGATTTGGAAATTTGAGTTCTTAGAAATTTTGAAATTTATACATTTAGAGATCTAAGATTTAAGATTTAAGATCTGAAGATTTAGAATTTAGAAATTTTTTGAAACTAAAATTTGAAGATTTTGAAAAACTTCAAAACCCAAAAATCTGAAAATCTAATAACATGGAATTTTATATACTCGATAATTAAAAATTGAGTACAATTAAGAATCAAAGAATGTAAGTAGTTCAATCCATCTATTATTGAATGAAATAGTTTTCAATTCGATTTGCGTTTGAAAACCGCTTTGTTCAGCGTGTTCCACTAACCTGACTGCTGCACAATAAACAAAACAACAATAGTTTCCTATGTTATGGCATTGTTCCACTTTTGTTCTGGCTTTATAAACACTGGGGATACGTGTTCCACTTTGTGGCAAAACAGGGGAGCACTCTCAAGGGTGAACGCTGTGGTCGCTTGCTTCTAACGTGAGTAGTAAAAGCAAGGATATGGTCAGCCATGTCTGATCAAGGCCGACCTCGACCACTAAAGCCTACCTACCTCTATGAAACGTTAGTAGCTTCGTTGAAAATCAAATTTCTCGTGAAACCCTAATAGAACACGTATTTACGAAGACGCTTATCGTACAGGATATTAAAAATTAAGAATATTAATTTTCGCAGGTTTCTGGGTCGACTCTATTTGTTCGTTTATCTGTTTGTTTGTCTGCGCGCTGTGGGTCACAATTTTGGGTCTTTTGACTTGAAATTTTAAGGGTAGACTCGTGAGACAAATTCAATTTGTTGTATAAATTTCGGCAACGATCTGATGATAGGAACCTGTCGAGAGGGATAGTTAATTCGATAAAAAATCGATGTTATCGAGAAAATTATTTTGACAATTTTCTAATTTTCAAGTTGTACTCTGCAAAAAATACTATATAAAAAATTTACTATATACAAAATGCAATTCGATGTTACAAATATAAGGCATAAAATACTAAATTTGTTAATTTATAACTATAACTTGTAATATCTATTTGTTAACTAGTTAATCTGTTACTTTCTTCATTTCTTGACTTGTCGTTCTTGAAACTTGCAAATTCACGTTAAGCAGTTAACTTGTCAACTTGTTACTTTGTTAACTTGTCAAATTGCTAGATTTTTAACTTGTCCAATTTTTAACTTGGTAACTTCTCAAATTGTTAACTTGTTAACTAGTCAACTCGTCAAATTGTTCACTTGTCAACTAGTAAACTTTTTAAATTGTTAAATTGTTCACTAGTTAACTCGTCAAATTGTTAACTTGTCAACTAGGCAACTTGTCAAACTGTTAACTTATTAACTAGTCAACTTGTGAAATTTTTAGCTTGTTAATTACTCAGCTTATCAAATTGTTAGCTTGTTATCTTGTTACCTTGTTACCTGGTTACCTTGTTACCTTATTAACTTGCTAACTTATTAACCTGTTAATTTGTTGACCTGTTAACTTGTTGAACTGTTAACTAGTTAACCTGTTAACTTGTTAACCTGTTAACCTGTTAATCTGTTAACTTGTTGACCTGTTAACTTGTTAACCTGTTAACTTGTCATTTTGTTAATTTGTTATTGTCAATCAATTAACTAGTCAGCTTGTTAACATGTCAACTTGTTAACTTGTAAACTTGTCATCATTTTCAACTTATTAACTACCTGAACAGTTAACCTATCAATCTCTTAACTTGTTAACATATCATCTTGTCAATTTGTTATTTTTAATCAATTAACTTGTCAATCTGTTAACTTGTTAACTTCTTAACTTATACACTTATTACCTTATTAACTTGTCAGTCTCTTAACCTCTTACCATGTTAACTAGTTAACATGGTATCTAGATACGTCGTGAATTTTCCACATCACTTATTTAATTGTTAATACGTGTCACAAGGTTCATAAATACCAGTGTACTCCGTTGCAAGCACATACTGTTATATTATGCATCATAAATGCATAAACATCCGTCGACACAGATTTTACGAGGCATCCCGTTAAAGCTACTACATTTTCGCTCGAACTGCTTCACTATAGTCCTGATTCGGCTTGAAATTCAAGCAAAATTTATAGCACGACTTCGAGTGTTGAACACGGCAACACTACCGTAAATATTTTCATTCAATTTTGTGAACGTAGCTGCGACCGTGCCGATAACAAATAACGTCGCTTTTCACGAGAATGCACGCGAGTAATTAACTTCGGAATCTTTTGAAGTTTTATTCGGATGATAGACGACGATCAGAAAACGATTTCCCTTTAGCTCGTCGAGTTCCGTGCCGCTAAGATCTCTAACGTTGCCGTTGATTCAGTTAATTACGCGAGACTTTGATTATCGAGCCGATTGCACGTGCATTTTCAAGCGGCTCACTTGAACGGAACGCTGTAATTAAATTTTTACTCGAATATTTCCATGGAGCTCGCTCGAAACAGTCACAAAGAATGCGCTGCCTTTGATTTTCGATTAAAAAATTCGCGTTACACGCGTGCGAACGAAGGCTCGTATAATTGAATGTAATTTTGTTTAACGGATGTGTAATTAAATATTTCGATGTAGCTCGTGTGTAAGATTACTGATATGAAATGTCCAGAGCTCCAAGTTTGAACATTTAAAAATTTAAAGATGCCGGTATTTGGAAAATTTAGAAATATAGAAGATTTGGAAATTTGGAAATTTGGAAATTTGGAATATTTGAAAATTTGGAAATTTGGTAGATTTAGAAATTTGGAAATTTGGAGATTTGGAAATTTGGAAGATTCGGAAATTTGGAAGATTCGGAAATTTGGAAGATTTGGAAATTTGGAAGATTTGGAAATTTGAAAATTTGGAAGATTCGGAAATTTGGAAGATTTGGAAATTTGGAAATTTGGAAATTTGGAAATTTGGGAGATTTGGAAATTTGGAAGATTCGGAAATTTGGAAATTTGGAGATTTGGAAATTTGGAAGATTTGGAAATTTGGAAGATTTGGAAATTTGAAAGACTTCTACTACAAGATTAGTATTACAAGATTCAGACTCCAATTTTGAGATTTTTCAGTTTACAATTAAGTAGCTCTCGGTGGCTAACGATTAAGCTCGTTCTCAATACTCGGTGTTATAGCAGAGTGACATTACGTTTATCATTTTTATTTCCGAGGATCGGGAGCGGAAGAACAGAATATAGCAGTGGATGTCGTCTGTCGACAATCGATTGCACCCGTTCACCGTGAATATAGACGCAAATACTCTTAGAAACGGTCGCTTGTTATGCAAACACGCACGTCCAGGACCCGGCAGGGCTGCTTGTATCGAAAACGAGCCACACTGGATTGTTATTCAGCACGATAATAATGCTGTCTGAATTTCTCCCAGTAAGGAGGTAGCTTGAAATCGAAACGACAAAACGGAAGCTCGTGAATCAACTAGCATCCTCCATTCTTCTTTGTCGAACGGGACATATTACCTTAATGATCGAATAATTGATATCCTTTATCTACTTTCTGAAACTATTTTATACATATATAGACAGTATCATAGTACGATATGATACGAATTGTTAAGAATAAAATTTTACGTAAACAATATACTGTATAGTATTTACGTAAACAATATACTGATGTCAACCTAGAAGTTGGATCTTTCTAAATCAGACATTTGATGCAACCTAACGCAAACAGTACAGTATTATACTTTTACTTAATTTTATACTTGTAAAATTTTAATAATAATTGCCAGTATTATTTATTGACTTTCGACGCTTCTTCATCACTTTGTTCAATGCATTATTTGTTCGAATTATTGTTGTTGGTTTTATGTAGCAAATAGTATTGCACGAAGGTGTCATCCGCAACGGTTAATCATTATCCCGCGAAAGCTTCCATTCAGCGGTAACTCATTTACAATGTCCGGTCGTAAAACGGAGCTTTCACCATAGAACTTCGGCCGCTTTTATGTCTCAATTATGAATCCTCGCTCGTTTTAAAACTTAAGCCGTCGGGCGGACATTTACGATCCGATTGAATGTGCTGGACGATAGTAAAACCGAATTTATATCGGGTCTTGAATTTAAGAAGAAAGTTACGCTCCGAAAGAGGCCATCCGTTTAATTATTACCTCTTGCTAGATCGCTCCTTTTATAATAACTTTTGCAATTTCTAGTTGGTTCATTCGTTTTGTTGTCACTTTATCGTAAACAGGCTTTGAACGTTCATTCGCGATGAATATTTTAAACTTGGGATATTTGTGTGCATAAAATGCATGGTTCTTTATTAGAAACATAAAATATGAGTATGTGTTTGAAACTATATATGTGTTCATATAAAATACGTATCTATATAAGGTACATGGAATATGTACGACGTATACAACAAGTAAAAGTGAACAAAACAATTGTTCAAATAAATTAAGAGCATATTAATATGCATATGTGTACGGACGTATGTGTATGAACATATGTGTATGAACATACATATATGCATATGTGTTTGCAACATGTAGAATGTGTGTAACATGTACAACAAATAAAATGAACCAACAAGTTGTTCAAATAAATTAAGAACATATTAATATGCATATGTCTATGGACATATGTGAATGAATATTATACATATGAACATACATATGTGAATATGTGTTTGCAACATGTAGAATGTGTGTAACATATACAACAAATAAATATGAACCAACAAGTTGTTCAAATAAATTAAGAACATATTAATATGCATATGTCTATGGACATATGTGAATGAATATTATACATATGAACATACATATGTGAATATGTGTTTGCAACATGTAGAATGTGTGTAACATATACAACAAATAAATATGAACAAAAGATTTGTCCAAATGAATTAAGAACACAGTAATATGCATATGTGTATGAACATATGTATATACATATCTACATATTCACATACGCACACATATGCATTACACATATGTACATATGACCTCAATATCTATGTTCCACATATGTAATATTTTATACTGCACACACAATAGATAAATATATAAAAACTTGACAAAAATGTATGGAAAATATAATAACATACATATGTACCTATCATGTGGTACAAAAGCATGCAGCGTCTGATCGAAAACGATGAACAACAAAACAGTAGTATTCTACTAATACAGTAGTATTCTGCTATTCTATAATCTACTAGAAATGTCTCAAAATTCGAAACAGAAACGTAGAGATAATCACGTATCCATAATGTCTAGAAGGATGCTTGCATCGAACAACATTATTTCATGACAGTCTAAAGAGAAGTTTTACGACGGCGAGCAGGTGAAAACCTCTTAAAATAATAAAAAGGAACGTTGTCATCCTCGGGGTTTATCCGTGAAACATCGCATTACCATCGTAATCCTCGGTACAAGGTACGTTACGATGATAACGTTGTCAAAATTCATCGTTTTCTCGTGTCGAGGTATATGCGCTTCGTCCTGGCCGATTTTCGTGGGAACGCGAACGAGATTCGGCTTGCTCGAAACGAGCAATTACTCCGGCTCCGGTACACGCTGAACAACGTGTAACTTTCACGAAGAACATTGCTGCTGGATGAATGGTTGTTGCGATGTGAGAAACGTTGTACTTGACCAGATCGATCGTCGTGTTCCGTTTCCATCCGCTTCTGTATTAAAACACCGTTCGAGAATGTAAACCGTGTTCGCAAGGAAAATATTTCCATCGTTCCCAGAATTCCAGTTTGTTTCATCGAGGATCCGATATTGCGATATTGTTGCCAATATATGGGATAAATTTTCTTTCGTCAACAATATTTACCGTTACGTTGCGCAAATACTGCAGTATCCTCCGAATCGATATTTTCGAAATATTGGGCCACTTTTAACAATGTTTTGTAATTTTTGAAGTATCTCGTTCGAAAGAGGATGTTGCTAAACACTAGGTTTAATGAACGGTTTAGGGACGCGCGTCATTTTTGCGCATTTCGAATTCTTTTAGGAAAATTACAAAAACAGTTCGTATTTTTATTTTAAATCGTACTGACTTTTATTCGTTGAACGAGGTAAATATATATTGAAGTCTATTTTCTTCAAAAGGTTTGAAATATTGAAATTTGCAATGTGGTATACCTATCTCTATGTGCGTCAATTTGACGCGATCGTAATGTAAATAAAATTTTTAGTAAATTAGTTTTACCATGCAAAAATTACAACAATAAATATAAATGCACCGAAAATATCTTATAAACGATGGAAAATGCACCGAAAATATCTTATAAACGATGGACTTCGTTAGTCCGGAGTCACACGCTGCCGGCTCAATCCGTGTGCCGGGTTCGGACCCGGTTGCAATACAAATCGCAGTTCACAGGGTAGGGAAGTAAAAATATGAATGTAAAATATTGAAGTAATGTACTAAAATATTATTGAATAATAAAAACTTTCTATAAATATATCTCATATTTTCATTTGTTACTTGTAGTGTTTAATTATATTACTTTCTAAGTGATTTTTCTTTAAATGTATTCGTTCATGCGTCAAATTGACGCGTGTTCGTAGAGATAAGTATATAAGTCCGCAAACCTAGTGTTAACACAACTCTCAAATCCGCAAAATTCTAAAAATCCCAAAACTCCCGCCTCCAAACACCCTTGTCTCTGAAAAAACAGGAACAACCAGTAGCAGAAAACCGAGAGGAACAATGTAGCAAGGCACATCAATCAAAACAAACAGAAAGCGCGACGAAAGTATTAAACGTTGTCGACTGGCGTCCTAAAAATAAATCATTGTTCCGTTTGGCGTTAAGAGAAAAGAGTGTACCGTGGGCGGGGGCCATGAAAATAAAATTCTGGCTGGATATATTTTCGCAGAAACGAGGGAAACGGAAACGTTTATTCCCAAGAGATTCGCGGCGCCGCAGGCTCGTTTGAGATGCGGCGCGCGAGCAATTTGAAGCGGTATCTCTGTCGGCTTCGCACCAAGCCGACCTCTGCTTGCATTGTGCGATGCCGCACTGCTCGCGACCGCTTTCATACATGTATGCATGCCTTGGGACACGACGAGCACGATTTTATAAGGGATTTTATCCATTCCGAGTGAATACCTCGCGCCAAAGGGCGCAAACCGACCGAGCTGTTTCATAGTTTAACTCGTTCGCTTACGGTAAACCGCTGACACTCGCTAACAGCGAAACCATACGACCTTTGCTTTAAGCGCTTATATCGTCTTTTCAATACGTCTTCCTCTTTAGAAAGAGGAACTTATGCGTCGTCAGTGACGTTTAAACGAATCATTAGGATTCCCAAGAGAATACTAGTGAATTGTAAAATTTCACTTTGACTAGAATTTATTTTGCTATGTACTTGACTCGAAAAATTCGTCTTACGTATTACTGTCGACCATCTGTGAAATATTAACTTTGGAACTTATGGGACAACTGGACACATTCTGCGATTGCTACAATTAATTCAACCCCAAATAGGAACTGTATGTACGACGCAGCGTAAACAGTAAGTGACGATTAAACGACGCGAGTTAGGATTCTCAGCAAGTAAATATAAGTGGACTTGCTATGTACTTTTTCACAGCATCTCTCTCGATTTAAAAACCCTCTGGCACAAACTGGATGAATGTTCGTTAATTCGTCCTACAAAAAAGATCGCCACGTTTATATAACTATGTTTTAAATAACGTGAACATTTCAAAAGTGGAGCATCGAATTTTTAATCGTTTCAATGTTGCAAACGAAGCTGTCTGTTACGTAATAGCAAAGAAATTTATTTATTTTGACTCGGTGAATATTTGTGAATTTGTTATGCCCTATAAAAAAGATCGCTAGCACGTGGTGTAAATTGTATGTGCCTCACAGCGTTAGTAGTAAGTGACGATTAAACGACGCGAATCATTAGGATTCCCAATAAGTGAATATAAGAGGACCGTATCTAAATGAATTTGACTTCGGACTAGAGTTTATTTTGCTATGTACTTGATGACTCGAGAGTCTTCGAAGAATTTTTACGTTTCAAAAGCTCGGAGTGGGTAGAATTTTTGTGACATTGTTGAGGGAAAACAGTTTTCTATTGGTTTAGGGAAAATTCGGGTGGAGATGGAAATACAAGTGACGTATGAAGTGGATCTGTTTACACAAAGTGACCGTAGCAAGTGATAAAACCAGGCAAAACTTCGACATGGATAGAAAATTGTAAATAAAAGACTCTACTGCTAAAGTTAAGAATTCACAACCTGATCTACAATCCTATAAGTGTGAAAATCTAGCAGTCTAAAGATTTAGAAGTCTAGGTATTCAAATAGCCACAAATGTAAATTCCAGAAACCTAAGAATCTAGAAATCTAGAAATCCAAGAATCTAAGAATCTAAGAATCTAAGAATCTAAGAATCTAAGAATCTAAGAATCTAAGAATCTAAGAATCTAAGAATCTAAGAATCTAAGAATCTAAGAATCTAAGAATCTAAGAATCTAAGAATCTAAGAATCTAAGAATCTAAGAATCTAAGAATCTAAGAATCTAAGAATCTAAGAATCTAAGAATCTAAGAATCTAAGAATCTAAGAATCTAAGAATCTAAGAATCTAAGAATCTAAGAATCTAAGAATCTAAGAATCTAAGAATCTAAGAATCTAAGAATCTAAGAATCTAAGAATCTAAGAATCTAAGAATCTAAGAATCTAAGAATCTAAGAATCTAAGAATCTAAGAATCTAAGAATCTAAGAATCTAAGAATCTAAGAATCTAAGAATCTAAGAATCTAAGAATCTAAGAATCTAAGAATCTAAAAATCTAAAAATCTAAAGATCTAAAAATCTAAATTTATTGCTAAAAAACAAGAATTAGAAGAAAATATCTCGAACTAACGAAGTATAATTGCTTCACATTTCTCGTGATTTCACAAGTAAGGAAAACGCACTCAAGTAATACAGTAGGTTTTAAATTCCCTCCGAATTCTGTCTACACGTTCAGCAATAAAACATTCCGCAGCTTCACTCGAATTCGAAGCAATATTACCAAGCTAGGATATTCGGAATTCTTCCCAACTCTATCCATACAATGGTCGAAAGCAAACTGCTCTAAAATCCCCTCTCTGTATTTATGCGCGTGCATCAAAGCAGCGAGAAGCTGGAATAAAATCCTTAAAACAATCAACCCGACTAAACACAATCGTGTCTGAACATTCCGTCTCCGAAACAAATCGCCAGACATCTTCAAGACGAAGAACATTCCTCTCAGACAACTCCAGGGACAAGAGGTGCCTTGATTCGTGGAGATCTTTCTCTCGGTTAAAGACACGCTCCTTAATTCAATTCACAAAATTTCTGTTGTTATGCGAGAAGAACGTTGGCGTAAATAGAAAAGAAGCTGGGGAATTTATAGGGATTAACGGAGAAAATGAACAATTATTGCGGTACAATGAATCTTTGTTGGATATTTATATTATAATTGGTGTATGGTATGTTGTATTTGTAATTTGGAGACTTTAGAAGGTAGAACGTTTTGATGTCTCAAGTTTTCTGGTTAAATTGTTTGAAGTGAATAGATTCTGAACTGTTGGAATTTTTTAATTTTTGAATCCCTTGATTTTTAAGTTTTGGAAGTTTTTGGGCATAAGTGCTGAAGTCTCTACGTCTTCATATCTTCAAATCTTCATATCCACGAATTCTCTGCTCATCGCGTTATTACATTCCTAAATTCTCAGAGCACCAAATTCTCACCTTTCCAAATTTCCAAATCACCCAATTCTCAAATCTCGAAATTCTTACACCTCCACATTCTTATATCATCAAATTCTCAGGCCCTCACATTCTCAGTTCGTTAAATTTCTAAATCCTTAAACTCTCAAACCATCAAATTCTGCAATGTTTTAATTTCCAAATGTTCAACTTCTCACACTTCCAAATTCTCATAATTCCAAATTGTCAACTGATCAAATCCTCATATCTCCAAATTCTCAGTTCCTTAAATAGTCAGAACCTTAATCTCCCAAATGATTGAAAGACTCAGCAATTTAATCCAAATTTCCAAATCCTCAAATCTTCCAATATATCTAAGCTAACCCAAACTTCCAACTCCTCAAATTCTGCAATGCACAGAGACATAACCTAACCTTCAAATCCCCTAATCTTCAGTGCCTAAAAATCTAAGCTAACTCAAACTTCCAACTCAAATTCTCCAATGCACGAAAACCTAAGCTAACCCAAACTTACAAATCCGCAAATTCTGCCTATTTCAACCTACCCCATATTCTTAAATTTCCAAAAGAACCATCCTATAAGGACTCTATTGATAAAGCTAGAGCTAAATAAAAATGCTAACTGTAGTAATGATAGACTTCACATTTCCATTTCGTTTTTCATCCCCGCGTTTCTGTTATCACGAAACAGACGTTCCCAGTGTGTTCAGATAGTTTGCTGTTTAACCTGGACCAAGCCTCTGTTTGTCGAACAGTTTGCCGACTGTGTATGCGTTCGCAGCTGCACCCTGATTGGCTGCTGTTCCATCAGCTGCGGGCTCCTCGAAGATGAGACGAGCTTCCGTTTTAGATAAAGGGAAGATTGCTTCGTTTCGATGGAAGTTCACCGTTATCGTGGAAATGACGTTGTTATGCTGCAAAAGACTGCAACCATATTTCCATTCTTCACTCGTTCGGAGAGCAGCTGCGGAAGATGGTCACTTAAGAAATAATTCCAATAAAACTCGATATTTGTTGCTGAACTTCGATCGATGCGTTCGGGTAACAAGATGAAGACTGTGGTAGACATTTTTTCGATTAAATTCAGCGTTACATTTGAACTGACGATAGCTTTGAAGGCTGAAATAATTTTCACATGAAACAGTGTTTATGTTTTCACGGAGCTCGTAAACATCGATGATGTTTATACCATATTTCATAACAGTTTATGCATTTGCCATATATCAACGTCTGCAAGGTAACATAAATCATTTAACCTGAATCTCATAGACTGCATGATTTATTTTCATTTTGATGTACCATCCGCGGTGATCATTTACATCTGTTATTCATCGCAGAGTTTATTGCTTGAATTGAAATAAAAACTAACTCGAACTAATTAACCAACCGCGTTGGATTACTACGCGTTGGTTAACTGCGCGTTAGATTACCATGCGTTGGTTAACTGCGCGTTAGATTACCACGCGTTAGATTCCTACGCTTAGAATTACCACGCGTTGCATTACTACGCGTTGGACTAACGCGCGTTGAATATTCAAGCACTGGATTACTACGCGTTAGATATCCACACGTTGGATTACTACGCGTTAGATTACCACGCATTAGATTCCTACGCTTAGAATTACCACGCGTTGCATTATTACGCGTTGGATTACCACGCGTTGCATTATTACGCATTGGATTACTACGCGTTGAAGATGCACGCGCTAGATTACTACGCGTTGGATATCCACACGTTGTATTACTACGCGTTGTATTACTACACGTTGGATTACTACGCGTAGGATTACCACGCGTTAAATATCCAAGCGCTGGATTTCTACGCGTTAGATATCCACACGCTGGATTACTACGCGTTAGATTACCACGCGTTAGATTCCTACGCTTAGAATTACCACGCGTTGCATTATTACGCGTTGGATTACTACGCGTTGAATATGCACGCGCTAGATTACTACGCGTTGGATATCCACACGTTGTATTACTACGCGTTGTATTACTACGCGTAAGATTACCATGCGTTGCATTACCACGCGTTGCATTACTACGTGTTGGATTATCACGCGTTGGATAACTACGTGTTAACCGAAGCTGTCGCTCTCGCGTCTGCGCATGTGCTCACGCTCTTGGTCCGTGTTTTTCCTTAATTATTCAAAAACGAAGCTTCAAACTCCATTTTTGCAAGAACAAATCTCATTCAGAATCACCTCAACTTCATTTGAAAGACCTACGCTAGTTGACACCCTGTATTCTTTGAGATATACAATGAAGTTTGAATAAAAGGCAAGAATAAATGCGAATTTCTTTCATGACCCTTCCGTGTCTTCAATAACTTCCTTTTCGAATCAGAAATAATTTCCACTCGTGCCCAAGTGTTTCGAACTTGCCTCCTTTAACTTTGTGCTTAAACTTGTTTCCCGGATAAAGTCGTGGAAACAAAAGAAGCTTTGTTCGAGTCAACATCTCGAGCCATCTGTTCAGACGCGGCGAAGAAGCTCGCGAGCAAACACCCGGCAATATTAACCGGAACATCGATAAACATTTGTGGATGAAGTTCTGTGCGATCGGGGAGACAGTTTCTGACGAGACGTTATCGACTCTGAAACTTGTCGGAAGTTAAAAAGTTCCCTCGGGATGTTCTTTTATTTCGACTAATTTACAGTTGCATTCGACCTTTTACACCCTCACGCGAATGTTGAGCCTTTTAAGTTCGCGCTGAAACTAAAACACGGATTACTATTCGTCTGAAGTTCTTCGCTCGTTAGCGGAAACTTAGACTCCTCGAACCCTGTTGGACAGCAATTAAATGGCTTTCCGAAAAGCGAGCAAACTAAAACAGGAATTATGCACGGGTCGGTTGTACGAAAAGAGAAAAGTGCTCGGTTGATTAGGTTAGTGGACTAACAAGAGAAATGTATGAACTCTGAATCTGGTTCGAAGTTGGATTATTGGAAACTCGGGGAGACATGCTCTTCTTTGTGGGAAAGGATTTAGAGCTTTAATTTTTAATTCTTGCATGTGTTACTCCTACGTTATAATTCAGTTCGAAAATTTGAATTTGAATGACTTTGCGGACCTGTAGATTTGAAACTTTAGGAATGTAACAAATTTTGGATCTGGGTATTTGGAGATGTAGGTGTTTGATCACATAGTATTTTGTGAACCTAATGATTTGGATGTTTAGAAAATTAGCAGCATAGCAAATTGTGGATCTGGGTATTTGGAAATGTAGGTGTTCGATCATAAAGCAATTTATGGATTTAGAAAAGTGATATAGGGTTAAATTCAAGTGTTATATATCCAACAAAATGGTTTAGAAAGAAAATATAAATGAAATCGTACAGAAGCCATAGTTTGTTTATTTATGAAATAGACTTCTCAAAAGTTTACGATGATCAAATGAAAAGGGTGCGCAGAGGGATGAAACAGGTTTACGTGGCGAGAGGAGTATTAAAAAATGCAAGTTTTGCACGCGCGACCGATACGTGACGTGAATTTCGACGTTTGAATTTCCGTCGGGCGACAGCACGTTGTATGCAAATTCCGGGAACTTTACAAAGGAAGGGCAAATTAAATATTGCGACGCAAGGTTTGGGAGGGTCGAGACGCTGAAATATTAAACATCCGTGATCTTTGGCGACGAGATTGTCGAAACGTACGAGGAACCTCTGAAGAATCTGTTCGATGAAACTCGCGAACATCTCTGTAATAACGTTTGATCCGACAGAAAATATTACTTGATTTTCCGGTTTATTTATTGGAAATAGTGTACCGATGTCAACCCACGAGTTGGCGCGTGACCCAAAGTAGGAGAAGCTTCTCACTGTGTACACTTCCAGTTACATTTTGATAAATAAGAATAATGACAATAACAGCTGCTGAATTCGCACTATCTTACTCTCGACGTTTACCTGTCATTATTTTTAGTCTAATTGGTGTGCGATCGCGAGAGCCAATAAACCGCCGAAAATACGTGCGAGGCGTCCATTTTTCTATTTTGACCAATTGGAGCCGTAGCTCTTCTAAACACGTCAGCCTTTTCACGCGTGAACTCGTGGGTTCACATAGGTATGTAGATATAGAAATTCAGGGATTATAGGGACTTAGAGATATAGGGAGAGGGATATCGAAATTTGGTGATATTTGGAGATATGGGATTTGGAAATATGAGGTTTGGAGATATAGGGATCTAGAAATGTAGAGACTTTAGAATATAGAAATTTAGGAATATAGGAATTTGTGGATGTAGAGACCTAGGATATAGAAATTTACGAATTTAGTTTCTTAATTTGGCAAATTGGAGCCGTCTTCTAAACACCTGGGTCTATTTCATGCGCCAACTCGTGGGTTGGCATCAGTACTTTGTATAACGTATCATTTACAATAGTATAACGTTTCGTTTGAAATAATATACTTTATTCCTTTAAAATAGTATAGTTTGTACATGTATGATGTATCTAATAAACGTGTTTTATACACCAACGTAAAATATTAAAAATGTTAAAAACGTGTGAAATGTGTATTTTCAAATGATGCTTTTTAACCGAACCTTGGAAGAATGAAAATGAAACGTTTAGAATGGAAAAAGTCTGCAGAATGTTCTTCATAAAATGACGCTTTTTAACAACACACAGAGAAAATAGAAATAAAGTGTTGAAAATGTGAGAGGTCTGTACAATGTGAATCATAAGATGCAAATGCAAGTGCCTTTCAACAGTATTTTAGAGAAATGAAAGTAAGATGTCTATTAAATGTGCTTTTTAACAATACATTGTAGAAGTACGTGTAAGATATAAGAAGTAACTTATAGAATGTTTATTGTAAAATTATATTTTTTAACGGTATCTTGAAAAATGAGAGTAAACAGACGTTATCTATAAAAATATAAATAAAACTTATGACATTTTATTTTTATTTTTTCACGGTGTTATAGAACTATTTGTAACGGAAATTCAACGCACCAGCTCGTAACAAAAATTCAGAGTCCGATTCCAAAAAGTGATACGTAACAAATATTGATAAATATGACATTTTATTTTTATTTTACACCGTGTTGTAAAACAGTATTTCGCAAGTTCTACACACTACTTGTAACTAAAATTCAAAATCCAATTACAGAGTATTAAATACCGAAAAAATTACATTAAATATATTTTGTTTGTACCTCTTTACAGTGTTCTAAAAAATTATTTTATAACGCAAGTTCTACGCAATCGTTCGTAACTAAAATTGAAATCCAATAAATAATAAAATTCCAATTCCAAAAAGCGTTAAATAACGTTTGGTCGCAAGTGCCTAAGACTAAACAGAGATCGAAAGCTCGTATAAATTCCAGCGTATTATAGAGACTTGGCGAACTTCTATCACGCTCTACTCAAACGAACTTATTGGATCGCATTTCATCCGCGAGCAAAATCGTGTGAAACTTAAAGGCGCGAGGGAAGTTCCGTCGACGAGGGATGCTTCCGCTTAAATGATGTTCCCGGGGTGCACGTGCGTGAAACCACTGTTGAACAGAGGCCCCATAAGCCTCATATACAACCCCCAATCCCGAAGGTTCACCGCACCGCCTTAAATGGGCTGAGGTATTACTCTCCCCTAACACAGATAGACGAGCCAGAGAAATTCGTATCGTGAAATTCACAGCGTCGTCTTACGTATTACTGTCGACCATCTGTGAAATATTAACTTTGGAACTTATGGGACAACTGGACACATTCTGCGATTGCTACAATTAATTCAACCCCAAATAGGAACTGTATGTACGACGCAGCGTAAACAGTAAGTGACGATTAAACGACGCGAGTTAGGATTCTCAGCAAGTAAATATAAGTGGACATGCTATGTACTTTTTCACAGCAACTCTCTCGATTTAAAAACCCTCTGGCACAAACTGGATGAATGTTCGTTAATTCGTCCTACAAAAAAGATCGCCACGTTTATATAACTATGTTTTAAATAACGTGAACATTTCAAAAGTGGAGCATCGAATTTTTAATCGTTTCAATGTTGCAAACGAAGCTGCCTGTCACGTAATAGCAGAGAAATTTATTTATTTTGACTCGGCGAATATTTGTGAATTTGTTATGCCCTATAAAAAAGATCGCTAGCACGTGGTGTAAATTGTACGTGCCTCACAGCGTTAGGAGTAAGTGACGATTAAACGACGCGAGTTAGGATTCTCAGCAAGTAAATATAAGTGGACATGCTATGTACTTTTTCACAGCAACTCTCTCGATTTAAAAACCCTCTGGCACAAACTGGATGAATGTTCGTTAATTCGTCCTACAAAAAAGATCGCCACGTTTATATAAGTATGTTTTAAATAACGTGAACATTTCAAAAGTGGAGCATCGAATTTTTAATCGTTTCAATGTTGCAAACGAAGCTGCCTGTCACGTAATAGCAGAGAAATTTATTTATTTTGACTCGGTGAATATTTGTGAATTTGTTATGCCCTGTAAAAAAGATCGCTAGCACGTGGTGTAAATTGTACGTGCCTCACAGCGTTAGGAGTAAGTGACGATTAAACGACGCGAATCATTAGGATTCCCAATAAGTGAATATAAGAGGACCGTATCTAAATGAATTTGACTTCGGACTAGAGTTTATTTTGCTATGTACTTGATGACTCGAGAGTCTTCAAAAAATTTTTACGTTTCACAAGCTCGGAGTGGATAGAATTTTTGTGACATTGTTGAGGGAAAACAATTTTCTATTGGTTTAGGTAAAATTCGGGTGGAGATGGAAATACAAGTGACGTATGAAGTGGGTCTGTTTACACAAAGTGACCGTAGCAAGTGATAAAACCAAGCAAAACGTCGATATGGATAGAAAATTGCAAATAAAAGACTCTACTGCTAAGGTTAAAGGTTCATAACATGATCTACTATTCTATAAGTGTGAAAATTTAGGAGTCTAAAAATTTAGAAGTCTATATATTTAAACAGCCACAAATTTAAATTCTAGAAATCTAAACACCGAAAAATATAAAAATCTACTAACCTAAAAATCTAAAAATCTAAGAATCTAACAACCCAAAAATCTAAAAATCTAACAACCCAAAAATCTAAAAATCTAAGAATCTAACAATCCAAAAATCTAAAAATCTAACAACCCAAAAATCTAAAAATTAAATAACCTTAAAATCTGAAAATCTAAAAATCTAGAAATCATTAGAGAACAAAAGAATCCGTAAACTAGAAAATTTCGAAATACAAAAACCTGCAAATCCGCGAATATGTGCTAGGAAATGTAATACATCAAAATCCACAGCACAGCGATTTTTCTCCCCGAAAAATTGTAAACAACGGAAATTCAAACACGAGCATTGACGCCATAGTCAAACATGGCCGATAGAAAGGTTCTTTTAACGAAATAACGGATCAAACGTTATGGTAAAACACGCGGAGAAAAAAGTAGAGCAGATATCCCTGACTGGAATATTTTTATTTAACCATCGATAAACGTTGAACGTCAATGCTTTGAGCCATTTCGTTCGCAGGATATTTAATTTGATCCGGACCTTTGTGAGTCTCATCACTCGTGGAATTTCCATATAAATGCGGTGAAAAACTTGCAGAGTGATAGTTTAAACACAGGCTCAAATGCAAATGCGTTTTCGTTCGTTTCTGCCGAAAAAAAAGAATGTTTGCCTTCTGTTCCGTGTTCCTGATTTTCGACAGTCGATACTGCATGTTGTAGTCGCGACGTGTTTCAAAATGTTTCGTTCGAATTTAACCTTTTCGGCTCGATAATACTTCTTTGTTCAAAAATAAATCGTGAAATATCTGTTCGTATAACAAGTAATAATTTAATATAATAGATGCAGCATTTAATAATTTTATGTAACAATTAAATGTCACTAACAATGTTGTTAATAATTATAAATTCAATTAATTTAATACACTGATTAATTTGACTAATTTATTTAATACAAATTGTACAGTAATAACTTGGTACTATAATGATATGTTGATCGACAATGAACTTCGTATAATTTCATATAAATAAAGAATTATAAAATACTTTATAAATAACTTACACAAACTATAAGGTAATTTAACAACATAAAAAATGAAAAAATAGTAAAAAAAGTACTCGTATTATTTCTATTTAAAGTCAAAAATATTATAAGAATGATGCGGACAATTCGTCGATGTCTGCACAAAATGGCTGACACGACAATACATCAAAAATAAAACAATATTATGCTGTGTTTAAGTAATCCTAAAAAAAAAACTAAAGCAGTTTAATTGAAGATAAAAGTTTCTCTTCTAATTTTCACGGTGTTTTTACGAAACATTGACGAAAACGTAACGATCGCTCAGAATCGATCGATTTACGAGCAGGGTCGATTACTCGGCTGTAAACGCGATCTTTCTTGTCCGTTGACGATGAACTTTATTACGAAACGTGTTTCGTTTCCATAAACTGTTGAATATACGCACGTTCTGTATCAAGTGCTATTTCCTGTTTTATTGTTCGTGTGTCTGTTACAGCAACGCTCGTAAATTTATCGAACTACCGTTGCTTTCGTTGTTTCAATCATTCTTCGTAAATGCAAACGTTTGTGAAGAACGCAAACAACTGTTTTCGCGCTGAAGTTCTGGGGACGGTGTTTTCCAAATAGAAGCTTATGTAATTATGGAAATTGGTATTTTGTGATTAACAGGGAAATATGTGTCCGTGAGCAATGTTATAAAATATGTATTTTATAATGAATATTGGAGAATGATTTTTATAATGAATTTTAAAAAATGATTTTTATGATGAATGGAGAGAATGAATTTTATGATGAACATAACAAAATGAATTTTATAATGAATTTAGAAACATGATTTTTATAACGAATTTTAAAAAATGATTTTTATAATAAATTTAAGAAAATGATTTTTATAATAAATTTAAGAAAATGATTTTTATGATGAATATAAGAAAATGAATTTTATAATGAATTTAAGAAATTTATTTTTATAATAAATATAGAAAAATGTACATATTCTATGACACATGTGAAGATATGTATTTTATGATGAATATAAGAGAATGAATTTTATAATAAATTTAAGAAAATGATTTTTATTATGAATATAAGAAAATGAATTTTATAATGAATTTAAGAAATTTATTTTTATAATAAATATAGAAAAATGTACATATTCTATGACACATGTGAAGATATGTATTTTATGATGAATATAAGAGAATGAATTTTATAATAAATTTAAGAAAATGATTTTTATGATGTATATAAGAAACTGAACTTTATAATGAATTTAAGAAAATAATTTTTATAATGAATATAGAAAAATGTACATATTCTATGACACATGTGTAAATATGTATTTTATGATGAATATAAGAGAATGAATTTTATAATAAATTTAAGAAAATGATTTTTATTATGAATATAAGAAAATGAATTTTATAATGAATTTAAGAAAATAATTTTTTAATGAATATAGAAAAATGTACATATTCTATGACACATGTGTAAATATGTATTTTATGATGAATATAACATGAATGAATTTTATAATAAATTTAAGAAAATGATTTTTATGATGAATATAAGAAAGTGAACTTTATAATGAATTTAAGAAATTTATTTTTATAATAAATAGAGAAAAATGTATTCTATGACACATGTGAAGATATGTATTTTATGATGAATATAAGAGAACGAATTTTATAATGAACTTAAAAATATGATTTTTATGACGAATATAAAAACAAGTATTTTATGATGCATAGAGAAAAAAGTATACTATCATACATAAGAACATATGTATTTCACCATAATGAAGAAAAGAAACATTTTATTATCCTCACAAAAATAAGTATCTTATGATAAACATGGAAATATGTATCTATTTTATAATGAATTTAATAATGCATTTTGTGACGTGAAAATACGATAAGGTACGTATTTTATGACAAATACAAAAATGTGTATTTTATAGCGAACATAATAATATATATTTTATGATGAATATAGATGTATGGGTTTGTCTTACGACGAATTTAATAATATGTTCTTTATGATGAGTATAAAAACTTGTATTTTATGGTGGATATAGAAATATGCATTTTATGACAAGTATGAAAGTATACTGCGATAAACATGAAGATATTTAATGTTTTTCTGTCGACTCGCCTAATTTTGAAATATTTTCTAGATGAGTAAATTTCTTTTTCGTTTATTTTACAATCGGAATTATATTACAATCTAAGTTTCACCTTACAATTTAAATTATATTAGAATTTAAGTTTCACCTTCAAAATTAAATTATATTAGAATCTAAGTTTCGCCTTAAAAATTAAATTATATTCAGATTTGGAACTCTAGAGAATTTAAGATTCTATGAATTTTGTAACTATTTTGGGGTTCTAAGGGATTTTGGGATTTTAGGGGTTTAGGGAGTTCTAGGAATTTTTGGGTTCTAAGGATTTTTGTGATTCTAGGGGTTTTAGGAGTTCTAGGGGTTTTAGGGGTTCAAAGGATATTGGGGTTCTAGAGAATTTTGGGATTTTAGGAATTTTGGGTTTCTAGGAATTTTGGGATTCTAGGAATTTCGGGATTCTAGGGATTTTGGGATTCCAGGGATTTTGAAGTTCTACAGATTTTTAGAGTTCCAAAGATTTCAGGGTTCTAGAGACTTTTGTGTTCTGTGGAGTTTGGAATTTTAAATCATTAAAATCTAAGTTTCACCTTAAAATTTAAATTATATTAGAATCTACGTTTCATGTTACAATTCAAATTATATTAAAATCTAAATTTCACCTTAAAATTTAAATTATATCAGAATTTAATATCACCTTAAAATTTAAATTATATCAGAATCTAAGTTTCACCTTACAATTTAAATTAATAACCAAGTTAGTGATTTTACATTGCACAAATAGTTACGCAGCACCAGAGACCTACATTGATAGAAATATCTGTCGAGATTTATGAGTTGAAAGTTTTATCAATGATCGATCCAAAGGTTCGCTGTCAAATACTTCAGGATTCGAGAGTAACGTATCCTCGACAATTCCGAGGCGATCTATAGCGATGGAATAAAACACAGCTGCGCTTTAATCTTCTGGGAAAACCGTACGAGTAAACGGTGAAACAAACGATTCCCGTGGCCACGTAAAATATTCTCGATTAACGAGCACGAGAATTCGAGAGCAGAGGAAAAAGTTCAACTTACCGAGAGAATCGTCAGACCAATTTGTTCGTAGATCTTTCGACAGGAAATACTGCAATAAGAAACGAAAAAAAAATTAACGAAATGTTCCCAATATCCACATATTTTTCTTTAATTCTGCTAAAATATATTACGTGAATTAATTCTTAAATTTATTACTGTTAATTAGATGTATTACTCTCAATTTTATCGCAGGTATATTACTCTTTAATCGCAGATAAATTAGTATCACGGTTAATTAGATAAATTACAACTTAATTGTACCACGGTTAATTAGACGAATTAGTACTTAATTTTGTCACAGTCAATTGGACAAATTACTACTAAATTTTGGAACGATTGATTAGATAGATTGCTGCTTAATTTGGTCACAGATAATTAGACTAACTTCTAATTAATTTTACCGTAGTCAATTAGTTACTATTCAATTTTATTAAAATTAATTAGCTAAATTAGAATTTAATTTTAAAACGACTTATTAGATAAATTACTGTTTAATTTTACTACAATTAATTAGGTAAATTAGAATTTAATTTTAAAACGACTTATTAGGTAAATTACTAATTAATTGTACTACAATTAATTACTTAATTTTGAAAAAAATAATTAGTCAAGTTTCTACTCAATTTTGTTACAGTTTATTGTCTGACATTACTAATTAATAATTAAGTTAATTTACTCATCATCTGATGAAATTAAATAATAAATAGCAAAATGGTATATCAAGAAATAGATCTCGAAATAACTCAATATGCTGATTGCAATTTTTCTATTATTTTGCAGTATAAATTTAATTATCAAAAACTGGTTAAGCTAGTACAAACAATTTCTAAATTTTGTTATCGATCGAACTCACTTCAATTATATAACATAACCTCTTTTGATGCCTAACCTATAACATGTAACCTAACTTGTAACTCAGTCAACCTTATCAATTACTCATACAATATACGACTACTATTACTAAAATGTGTTTACTAAAAATATAGCAAAATATTGTATATTAAAATTACTAAACTACATTAAACTTTCTAAGTTATATTTAATAAAAATAATAAAATATTATACGTCCAAAAAACATTCAAGAAAATTGTCTCTATCACAAATTTCTCCTAAAACCAATCAGATCAAAAATAAATATACATTTCACTCAAATAAAAATAACACGCAGATCAAAGCAATAAATCAAATGTAAAATTAATTATTTCCAATGCTCGTTTTCGCGTTCACTTAGAATCTTCAAAGTTCGCATGCGGTAAAAGTCGAAGAAAAAGTAGGAAAACATCGTGAGACGTTAATTAAACAGAATTTCCGAGCATCGACGAAGGTAAACGACATTAATCGCTTTGTGTATCTTGCTAACGTCCACGAGCGAAATAGTCAAACACGTGTATTATATATTGACATCGACTGGTGCCATTCGACACACGGAAATGCTGCATGACGTGCGAACTTGGTGTAATTAATTAGCGAAGCAATTACGCCGCGTAATGAAGCCGCGCGAACGAATCGGAAACACGTGATGCGTTCGACCGAACAATACTAATTTAGGTGGTAACGAAGACCATACTTCACGAATAACGAATGTTATGTCAATTGCATTTCGACGTTCCGCGTATGACGGATTGATGTTAGGAGACGAGAATTGGATGCGGTAATTGGAGAGTTTGAGGATATGGGGATTTCACGGTTTAGAGATTTAGGGATTTAGGGATTTGAGGATGTGCTGATTTGAGGAATTGGAGATTTGGAGATTTTGGAAATTGGGAGATTTGGGATTTGGGAGATTTGGGATTTGGGAGATTTGGGATTTGGGAGATTTGGGATTTGGGAGATTTGGGATTTGGGAGATTTGGGATTTGGGAGATTTGGGATTTGGGAGATTTGGGATTTGGGAGATTTGGGATTTGGGAGATTTGGGATTTGGGAGATTTGGGATTTGGGAGATTTGGGATTTGGGAGATTTGGGATTTGGGAGATTTGGGATTTGGGAGATTTGGGATTTGGGAGATTTGGGATTTGGGAGATTTGGGATTTGGGAGATTTGGGATTTGGGAGATTTGGGATTTGGGAGATTTGGGATTTGGGAGATTTGGGATTTGGGAGATTTGGGATTTGGGAGATTTGGGATTTGGGAGATTTGGGATTTGGGAGATTTGGGATTTGGGAGATTTGGGATTTGGGAGATTTGGGATTTGGGAGATTTGGGATTTGGGAGATTTGGGATTTGGGAGATTTGGGATTTGGGAGATTTGGGATTTGGGAGAATTGAAACTTGGGAGATTTGGTAATTGAAAGATTTGGGAATTGAGAGAATTAGAAATTGGGAGAATTGGAACTTGAGAGAATTGGAATTTGGGAGCATTGGAACTTGAGAGAATTGGAACTTGGAAGAATTGGAACTTGAGAGAATTGGAACTTTGGAGAATTGGAACTTGAGAGAATTGGAATTTGGGAGAATTGGAACTTGGAAAAATTGGGACTTTGGAGAATTGGAACTTGAGAGAATTGGAATTTGGGAAAATTGGAACTTGGGTGAATTGGAACTTAGGAGATTTGAGAATTGGGAGATGTAATAATTGAAAGCTTCATAAATTTTGTCTTTCCACAAAAACTCTCATTTCGTAAAAGCAGTAAGTAATCAACAGAGGTCCTCGTTTCACACCTAAATGCATCTTCGAACTCGCAGTGTCGTCAGTTTATCAGCAGGACAAGAAAACTGGTCGTGCGAAACCTACGGACCAACCTATCTACGACTTAATTAGAAGCATTAATATGGATAAACTGAGAGGCTTCAGTCGAAGGATTTGCATGTTGGCCGGTTGCCGACGAAGACACCAGAGGATTTTCGCCATTTTCTCATCGTTTTCGACAAGAGCCAGATTTACTTTAAGACTCCACGGATCACGAAACGGAAAGTCAAGATCTCTGGATACGCGTATTGCTTTATGATCTTGCACTTTCACCGGGATATATAGCTCAATAGACCGTTATGACTTATGACTTATAACGAACTTAATGTAAGTCCTATTCGATTAATAAATACTTTATTAACAGTAGGTTTACGAGACGCATTTTGACGCATTTTGAATTTTTTGGAAAATTGCAAATACCGTTCGCATTTTTATTTTATCTTGTACTGACTTTTATTCGTTGAACGAGGTAAATATATATTAAAGTCTATTTTCTTCAAAAGGTTTGAAATATTGAAGTCTGCTATGTGGTATACCTATCTCTATGTGCGTCAATTTGACGCGATCGTAATGTAAATAAAATTTTTAGTAAATTAGTTTTACCATGCAAAAATTACAACAATAAATATGAATGCACCGACAATATCTTATAAACGACGGACTTCGCTAGTACGGAGTCGCACGCTGCCGGCTCAGTCCGTGTGCAGGGTTCGGACCCTGGTCGCAATACAAATCGCAGTTCACAGGTTAGGGAAGTAAATATATGAATGTAAAATATTGAAGTAATGTACTAAAATATTATTGAATAATAAAAACTTTCTATAAATATATCTCATATTTTCATTTGTTACTTGTAGTGTTTAATTATATTGCTTTCTAAGTGGTTTTTCTTTAAATGTATTCGTTCATGCGTCAAATTGACGCGTGTTCGTAGAGATAGTATATAAGAATTTTCATCACTCTGAAATCCAACGTATGCAATTCCCAAATCCGCAAAATTCTAAAAATCCCAAAACTCCCGCCTACAAACACCCTTGTCTCTGAAAAGCAGGAACTTATTTACACTTTAGAATCATTTAATACATTCGAATTTATTAGTAACAATATATTTAATGATTTTCGAGGTGTACATACTCAACTTTGTTTTGCAGAAACTTGACTGCGATTGAGATTGTTCTAACCTCACTGTTGTCACTCGTAATTTGTTAAATTTAAAAATTTCTACTTTTATGTACCTTTCACTATTTACTTCTATTAATACACCTATCAAAAGCGACCGAATGCCACCAGAACATCGAAGGAAATACATCAGTAGTACGACACGTTATTAATTAGAATTCCGTATGAATCGAACGTCCGTTGAATTTCGAAAACGGACAGAAGATTCATCGGTGCAGTAGAAATTGAAATTTCCAATTAAGCAGAGTGTATTGAACGTCTTAGGGAATTGTTTCCCGTTACAGAGATTGTCGTCGTTCATATAACAACGTCAAACAGTTTCAGGATGGACTAACGGTGACGGTACATTCATCCCGTATGTGACATACAATAGCGACGGGTCATTTGTACGTATTTACGAGGCAATTCAACGACTCGGTTAATTGGCTACGTAGCTGAAATGCGTTTGTGCCGACGACCCGGTTCCCTTAGGATCAATTAGACATCCTTTGGATACGCTCTTCCGATCGTTCGACGGATCTGGAACAATCGATATTCTTTGAACGACGAATCCTACGGAGCATCCGCTCCTGTAATTTCTCGCATTCCGCCCATTTACTAAGACGTACCCTGGAGCTGCTTAATATGGAACCCGCTTTATTAACCCTTTGTGCTGGAACATATTTTCGCAAATACAGCGACTTGGGAATATTAGAAGTTAGGAATTCGGGAATTGGAAGCTACCAGGACTTTGGACACTATAGAGACCTCGATGTTTAGGGTATATTCGATATTAGGGTTCGATATTTTGGCGATATAGAGATCTGGAAATATAGAGATTTCGTGACATACGAATTTAGGGTTCTGGAATTTTGGGATGTACTCTAGGGATTTTTAAATGTATAAGAATTTGGGTGTTTTGGGATTTTAGGATCTAGGGACTTTTGGATTATAGGGACGTCAGATTTGGGACTCTAGGGAATTCAAGATTCTAGAAATTTTGGATTTCTAAGAACCTTTCAATTCTAGGAATTTCGGAATTTTAAGGATTTTGAGGTTCTAGGGGATTTTAGGGGTTTTAGAGGTTCTAGGGGTTCTGGGAATTTTGGGCTTCTAGGGTTTTTGGGGTTCTAGGAATTTTGGGGTTCTAAGGCTTTTGGGGTTCTAAGGCTTTTGGGGTTCTAGGGGTTTTGGGAGTTCTAGGGATTTTGGGACTTCAAGGATTTAGGGGTCCTAGAGATTTTTGTGGTTCTGGGGATTTTGGAGTTCTAGGGATTTTTAAAGCTGCAAAGATTTTGGGGTTCTAGGGATTCCTCTGTTCTGTGGATTTTGGACTTTTAAGGATTTTGGGGCTCTAGGGATGTTTGTGTTTTAGGAACTTTGGAATTTCAAGGATTTTGGAGTTCTAGGGATTTTGGGATTTTAGCTATTTTGGATAGCTTGAATTCTAGAGATTCTGGAATTCTAGGGACTTCAGGACTCTGGAGATTTCTGGATTCCAGGTATTTGGTGTTCAAGGAATTTTGCAGACGTTGGAATTTTTTAATTCTAGGGATTTTGATAAGTAGGATTTCAAGATCTAGTAATTTCAGAATCTAGCAATGTGTAATCATAGAAATTTCAGAATCTAGTGACTTGTAATTCTAGGAATTTTGGAATACAAGATTTTAAGATTATAGAGATTTGTATTAGTATTAGTCATTAGAACATCAGTACTTCAGAATGTAGAAATCTGGTTATACACTAAGGTACTTGCAAGTATAGCAATTTTATATGCAGATATTTAAAAATATTTTTTGTTTTTAGTAAATATAGGGATTTATGTTGAAGGCGAAGAGATCCGTGGACGAATAAAGTGTCGTACTTAATTATGTACAAAACAGAAAAACTATTTATCCAAGAACGATTACAAAAATTACAGTGAAATTACGTGAGGAAAATTAGAGAACAAAATTGAATCGAAACATGCGAATACAAGAAGAAATAATTAATAATGATTAATACCGTTAGATGTAGACAAATGTAAAAGTTAATTCGTGTATCGCTTTTATCTCCAATAATTTAGAATTGCAAGAATAAAAAATTACAGTGATTCGTGAATATACCACATTCAAAAATATTTTTATAAAACACCATTGTTACGTTCCTTCCAATAAAAACAACATAACAGTTTATTCAAATGAAAGAAAACAAAACCACTATCAACCATCCCATCTTTCCTTTACACACTTCAGTCTAGCTTTCAAGCCACCATAAAAAAGTAAATAAAAGTAAATAACGTTAAAGTGTCGAGTACAAGAGCTGAAAGGCTCATAAAAATTTCTCCATCCATGCTAGTTGCACGATTTCTTGGAACCGAAATCGACAGCCAAAAGTCGAGCAGCGTAAAATCGTAGGAACGTGTCAATCAATCAAAATCACCTGTCTGAAATAACTTCTGCAAATATCTCGTTTCTTCGATTGGCGTTTTGGAACGCGATAGAACCGCCTCGCCTAACCGTTGCAATCTTATAAATCATCCATCCAGCGTTCCGATTTCCGCCGCAAATAAATCTCGTCTCTATTTTTCTTCGGCGAGGCAACGCGGATTCGAGGACGTCGAACGATAACGTGGACTATAGAACTGGGGACAAAAAACCGAAAAATTTGGAATTAAATCGCCTCCGATTTCTATTTTCTTTTGTTTTCTGTCGAATTCTGAGGATGAAGAAGGGTTGATATCTCGTTCATCTCGAGGTGAAAATTTAACCGATCGATAAATCAGCAAGTTTGCACGTAGTCTATCAAAGATGATGGTTCCAAGAATTACGGATACTGAGAAGAAATAGAATACTAGTAAAAAGTAGAAAGTTTTGACGACATTGGATTTCTGAAAATTTGTTTCGATGGACTGGAAAGGTTTAATTTAGTACTTGTGCTGAATGGGGTGATTAAAATTTTTGTGTAATAGATTGATTGATTTAATAAGGGCCTCGACTGTTATGATCATTGGCCTAACAGTGTAATAGAGAAGTGATAATGTGATTTGGGATATAAGGAATTTTAGAGAGTAGAGATTTCAGGATGCGAGGATTGGGAATTTAATGAGTTAGGATATATGAAGTGGAAATTTAGAGATTAGGGGGTTTAGGAATTTGGGATGTAAGGATTTTTAGGGGAGGGAAGGGATTTCAGAATGTTGGGATTTGGGATTTAATGAGTTGGAGAATATCGAGTTGGGAGTTTAGATATTAAAGGTTTAGGAATTTGGGATGTAAGGATTTTTAGGGGAGGGTAGGGACTTCAGAATGTTGGGATTTGGGATTTAATGAGTTGGGGATTATCGAGTTGGGAGTTTGGATATTAAGAGTTTAGGGATTTGGGATGCAAGGATTTTTGGGAGTGTAGAGATATCAGGATGTGAAGACTGGGGATTTAATGAGTTTGTGCATATGGAGTTGGGAGTTTAGAGGTTAGGTGCTTTAGGGATTTGGCGATTTGGAGATTGAGGGTGCAAGGATTTTGGTAATATAGGGAGTTGGATATAATGAGATCTGGAAATATTGAGATATGGGTATATGGGGATTTGGAATTATTGGAATTTGGAAATATGGGAATTTGGAAGTATTGAAATGTGGAATTATTGGGATTTGGAACTATTGAGATTTGGAAATATTGGTATTGGAAATATAGGGATTTGGAATTATTGGGATTTGGAAATATTGAGATTTGAAAATATAGGGATTTGGAATTATTGGGATTTGAAACTTTTGGAATTTGGAAATATTGGAATTTGGAAATATTGGAATTTGGAAATATTGGAATTTGGAAATATTGGGATTTGGAAATATTGGAATTTGGAATTATTGGGATTTGGAACTATTGGGACTTGGAGATATTGAGATTTGGAAATATTAGAATTCGAAAGTATTGGAATTTAAAAATATTGGAATTTGGAAATATTGGAATTGGGAAATATTTGAATTTGGAAATATTGGGATTTGGAAATATTGGAATTTGGAAATATTGGGATTTGGAAATATTGGAATTTGGAATTATTAGAATTCGAAAGTATTGGAATTTGGAAATATTGGAATTTAGAAATATTGGAATTTGGAATTTGGAATTATTGGAATTTGGAAATATTTGAATTTGGAATTATTGGAATTTGGAAGTATTGGAATTCGATAGTATTGGAATTTGGAATTATTGGAACTTGAAAATATCAAAATTCCGAATTACATTGATTTCAACACACAGCATTTGATAACACATCGATTTAATAACTGACAGAATGTATCGATGCAGATAAATACTTCAGTTGCCCTCTCTTAATTAGATAATTTGGGAGCTGCTTACTGCGCTTTCTAACGTGTTTATTCTTCTTTTTATCAAAAGCAATTTCAGTTATGAATTTGATCATATCACAAAACTCCAGGGATTTAGAAACACAAATATGGCGACATACGAATTTGATACTATCGAAATTACTTAACATACAAATTGAAAATATAGAAAATATAGAAAATATAGAAAATATAGAAAATATAGAAAATGTAGAAAATGTAGGAAATATAGAAAATATAGAAAATGTAGAAAATGTAGAAAATATAGAAAATATAGAAATTTAAAAAAATAAGCTTGCGAGGGAACTAAAATCAGTTTCATCTAAACTGCGCTGAAGAAATTTCGACAAAATAACCTCTGACGGATCCCGCAACGAGTTACAGTTCAAAGGTGATAATCATAGCCATAAAGGGATTCGTTCTCCATATTCTAGCATTCGAAGAGCTCAGAGGGAGATTGAAAGGGATGTTAAGCAGATCAAAAATACGCCGAACGCTTACAATCGCGGAGAAGAATCTTCAGAGCGACCACAATCCCACCAATCAATCAGATTGCCTCTCGACCGACTCTTTGTACAATCAGAATATTCTCTTCTTCCTTTCCCTTTAGTCTTTTCAGTCTTGAAGGATCGAGGAATCTTTGGTAAATCACAAATCAATCGCAAACACTCTGTCAAATAGACTTTTATATAATCGATTGATTGGAATGTTGGGTTATGTTTTTCAGAGTAAATTTAATTATCTTTTATACTAAGGAAATTTTGTATTAACTAACATATAATTAACAATTATGTTGTTGTATTTGTCGTATCGTAACATGTTAATTATTCTTTTAGTGTATTAAATTATTGTTGATCAAGATTTGTATGTAATCATCAATAATCATATGTAACTATGTTTCATTGATTAATATTTAACAATTTTATTATTCTGTATAACATACATATAACTGTTAACTTGGTGATAAATTTTATTATAAATAATAGTATAGTAAAATGATTACGTGGCGATGTAATGAAGCAATGAAATAGAAAATAAAGAGAAATTTTGAAAAAGAGAAATAGTCAAATAACGAAATTATAAAATAATCAAATAACAAAGTAATGAAACAATGAAAGTATAAAATATTGAAATAACGGAATAATAAAGTAGAGAAATAGAAAAGTAGGGAAATAAAAAAATAAAAAAATAATAAAATAGTGAAATAGAGGAACAGAAAATGTAGCATAGTATACTGGAAGTATAATAAAATAATAAAATATTAGAATCGTAGTAAATCGAAGTAATTTCGTGCCCTATCAGATTCACCCATCTGCCCTCTTCATTTCTATTTAATATCGTAACTGATAATTCGCGCACAGAGAAGACCGTGTAAAGCAAATTTTGCAGATTAATATTCAGGGGTTGCGTATCAAACGCTTTCCACGTCGCGAGCGATTTGATTTGTTTGGTCATTTTAACGAAATGCGTATCACACCCAACCAACTCGAAAGCGTGGCCAGCATTTCCACTGAAAATTAACCGCGATGCGAGACTGTTAAAACACGGGAATCCTAGAATTTAAATATTTTTCTTGTCAGAGCTGACGGATGCATTACAATATAACGTAACGTTTTGTAGGTTACCACCTTTACTTCGCTTTTTAATTTCCTGGCTGTGAAAAATGTAACCTTACTTCCTTCCATACGTTCATTAATACAAAGTTTGTATATGCAAAGGACGTATATTTACGTTCAACAAATTTTATTCGGTATGGTAGACAGTAATACTGTGCAGTACTTCCTAGTCATTAAATCACAGTCTCATAAAAAAATCAGTGAGATGACATAACCTAACATTTCCATGTGGATTAGCAAAAACCAAGAGAAAATAACTGCAAGATGCATTTCTTGCATTGAAACAACAAGAACGTAGGTTATAACTCTTGTAAAGCAACCTTCGTGTCACAATTATAATCTCTACCCTTTTTCATTTCTCTCAGCATGCTGTTTAGCGAGATGCAAGTCGTGAACGCCTGAATGCATGCATAATAATGAAAATTAAAACAGCATCCTGACCACAGACTCTTCTTCTTCATTTTTTTTTTCGTTTCTTTTTTTCCATCTCATGTACCTGCACTTTTTCTTCCCAAGAAGGATATCATCCGTAGCTTTATTTCCATTACTATTGTAGCGTCGTAGTTAGGACCCAAACCGTTTATAGAACAGATGATGACGGAAAACCTAAACTGCTTTAGGACACCATATTTTTTGGATCATAGTAAGTAGTTAACCGTCACGCTGTAAACTTGTCCCTAAAAATTAGAATTTTTTCCAAACTACCTGAAGAACCAAACCGTCAGTCCAGCCTTCCTCCCTCTATCTTCTATTTCCTCCCTCTACAGCTTACGTCGGATTGGTAGAACCACCACTCCATAACCAAAAAATTGTTTACTTCACACATACCAAAATGTAAAAATATCAGAAACGATTCAACATTCAACCAAGTCACTTTAAAACCTACTAAAAACCTATAATATTGAAATAACGGAATAATAAAGTAGAGAAATAGAAAAGTAGGGAAATAAAAAAATAAAAAAATAATAAAATAGTGAAATAGAGGAACAGAAAATGTAGCATAGTATACTGGAAGTATAATAAAATAATAAAATATTAGAATCGTAGTAAATCGAAGTAATTTCGTGCCCTATCAGATTCACCCATCTGCCCTCTTCATTTCTATTTAATATCGTAACTGATAATTCGCGCACAGAGAAGACCGTGTAAAGCAAATTTTGCAGATTAATATTCAGGGGTTGCGTATCAAACGCTTTCCACGTCGCGAGCGATTTGATTTGTTTGGTCATTTTAACGAAATGCGTATCACACCCAACCAACTCGAAAGCGTGGCCAGCATTTCCACTGAAAATTAACCGCGATGCGAGACTGTTAAAACACGGGAATCCTAGAATTTAAATATTTTTCTTGTCAGAGCTGACGGATGCATTACAATATAACGTAACGTTTTGTAGGTTACCACCTTTACTTCGCTTTTTAATTTCCTGGCTGTGAAAAATGTAACCTTACTTCCTTCCATACGTTCATTAATACAAAGTTTGTATATGCAAAGGACGTATATTTACGTTCAACAAATTTTATTCGGTATGGTAGACAGTAATACTGTGCAGTACTTCCTAGTCATTAAATCACAGTCTCATAAAAAAATCAGTGAGATGACATAACCTAACATTTCCATGTGGATTAGCAAAAACCAAGAGAAAATAACTGCAAGATGCATTTCTTGCATTGAAACAACAAGAACGTAGGTTATAACTCTTGTAAAGCAACCTTCGTGTCACAATTATAATCTCTACCCTTTTTCATTTCTCTCAGCATGCTGTTTAGCGAGATGCAAGTCGTGAACGCCTGAATGCATGCATAATAATGAAAATTAAAACAGCATCCTGACCACAGACTCTTCTTCTTCATTTTTTTTTTCGTTTCTTTTTTTCCATCTCATGTACCTGCACTTTTTCTTCCCAAGAAGGATATCATCCGTAGCTTTATTTCCATTACTATTGTAGCGTCGTAGTTAGGACCCAAACCGTTTATAGAACAGATGATGACGGAAAACCTAAACTGCTTTAGGACACCATATTTTTTGGATCATAGTAAGTAGTTAACCGTCACGCTGTAAACTTGTCCCTAAAAATTAGAATTTTTTCCAAACTACCTGAAGAACCAAACCGTCAGTCCAGCCTTCCTCCCTCTATCTTCTATTTCCTCCCTCTACAGCTTACGTCGGATTGGTAGAACCACCACTCCATAACCAAAAAATTGTTTACTTCACACATACCAAAATGTAAAAATATCAGAAACGATTCAACATTCAACCAAGTCACTTTAAAACCTACTAAAAACCTATCGCTGGATAAATTCAATCAGCACCTTACCTATATTGTTAATTTTTCAACCTATCTTATACGCAAACGAGTTCACCCGACACATTGGGTGCAACTGTCGTGCCTTCAAGAATAATCGAGAAGAGCAACTACCATTTCTTCTATGCGAAAGTATTTCGATGCAGCTAGAGCTCATTGAAACATCGCGATGTTAATTTGTATTCACATCCATTGTTACGAGTACCTTCTTTTCCGTCCTTTAATATCATCGGAATCGCGGAACTTCTTGCTAGAATTAATTTATTCCACGGTGGCCGTCTTTGAAAGTTGTTAATGGAATTCTGTCGATGTAGCCTATCCACTATGGGGATCTTAATAACGCCTCTAGCTTTTCTCATTTTGCTCTTTTTTTCTTAATCTTCTTATGGAAAGATTGATCTTGACTGGTAATTAGAGTCCTTAATACTTTCCTCAGGGTGGATGGTCGAAGTTGAAGTAGGGTTACAGTAATCATACGGTGGACTCTGATGTTACAGTGCACGTTTATGTGGAAAATTTCAAAACTTTTGTATTAGGGAATTTTATGAATTTTAGATAATTTTAAATTCTACATTTTTTTACTTTTGTACAAGTATCACAAAACGGCACTAATAATACATCAATTTTAAGCACAAGATTTACTGAACATACACAATAATTTACACCATATTTTTTATACAAAATGTCCAGCTGCAACTTACAGCAAATGACTATCAATTTGGAAGTAGCTAAAGTTTGTATATACTTCAACACGATTTAACACATGATACGATTTCATCCCATAAAATGCTACAATAAGACAGTTATAGCATATCAACCTGAAGTTTATGCTTTGATAAACGTGCGAGTATTATCGTTTCATCGATATTCCTAATACAAAATGGCTGACTGCTGTACCAAGCAGAACATTACTCTCCAGTTCAATATTACGTACTGCTACGAGGAATCAACCATTTTGAAGAATATAAACGAAACCATCGCATAGTTCTCTTTACCAAGCTTTAAACTTCAGATCCTTGCGCAATAAAAGGTATTTTACGATACTTTTATGTTGTGAAATATTTATAGACCTCTTATGTATGGATTCATATCGTTTGTGACTGACCATTAAAAACGTTTACACAATGTTTGTATGAAAACGTCCTTAGGAAACTTCAAACTGTATTCTTGAGTGAAATAGAAAGGGAAGAAGGACGTTTACCGGAAACCTTGCGATTCACTCAATTTCTATAAATCCTTTTCTCCTTCGATAAGAGGTGCAAAACTCTTGCGAGCGTGGGACGGAATTTAGGAATTTGGGAATTTGGGGATTTGGGGATTTGGGGATTTGGGAGTAGGAGAGTTTGAGAATTTGGGAATTTAGGAATTTGAGGGTTTAAGGAATTGTAGGATATGGGAATTGGAAAATTTAGGAATTGGGGAAAGTAGGAATTGGGGAATTTAGAAATTGGGAAATTATGGAATTGGAGAATTATGGAATTGGAAAATTATGGAATTGGAGGATTATGGAATTGGAAAATTATGGAATTGAGGAATTATGGAATTGGGGAATTATGGAATTGGGGAATTATGGAATTGGGGAATTGTGGAACTTGGGAATTATGGAATTGGGAAATTGTGGAATTGGGGAATTATGGAATTTGGGAATTATAGAATTAGGAAATTATGGAACAGGGCAATTATGGAATTAGGGAATTATGGAATTGGGAAATTATGGAGTTGGGAAATTATGGAATTGGGAAATTATGGAATTGGGGAATTATGGAATTGAGGAATTTCGATATTGGAAAATTTAGAAATTGTGGAAGATGGGAATTGGAGAAGATAGGAATTGAAGAATTTAGGAATTGGAAATATAATTAAATCACCAAAGCAAATTTGTATAATCAAATTACATATTGATCAATCAGTAAAAAAATTACTAAATTACCAATCTTGATATAATTACCCCCTATTTTTTTCAATGACACATATGCTAACTAATTTTCTCAAAATAAATAAAAATGGACCCACACCACTTTCAAAATAAACTCACCATATAATTTTATTACGTCACTTCAACCATGGTTCTCCTCACCTACAAAAATTCTCATACACATATTAAAGTCATCCAGTCACATATTAAAAACCTTCACAAAACGTTTACGTAGACCATTTTGCCGAAACCGTAAGCCGCGTTTCAGAAAAAAATAAAAAGAAAATAAGGAAAAGGTTTACCGGAAACCCTGCAATTCATCCAATTTCCATAAATCCTTTTCTGCTTCGCCAGGGGATGCGAAACTAGCACCGGAAGCGTACAACGGACACAAGATTATGTAAAGTCGAGCGTAGCGGAAGTCTGCTGTTAGTCCCTTTGGAATTAAATTCTAGACGGTCGGTTCGTTAAAGAAAAACGTGCCTCGTTTCACCACGTCGTTCCTGGTCGTCGTTAGCACGCTTGCACGTACCAGGATCGGTTCCTTAAAGCGTCTCTCTGTTTCGCCGCTTCACGGACCTCCACGTTTCCCTGTGCTTCCTCCGGGCATTTCATAATTGGCCGGATACGAATATTCAACGACATATTTCCACGTGTCGCTTTGTTAACTCGATTGTACTATCGATCGCTTCGAAATCGCACACAAACAACTTCTTTGGGCACCGAATGCAAATCTAGCTTTATTGCTTGGCTCTCGTTAAATGAATTTTAAATAAAAGGAAGTTGGACGAGAAATTTTTTGTGGAGGATATTGACTTTTGTGGTATAATTTGATTTTTAGGGGAAAACTAATTTTATGGTAATAGTGTTATTTTATAGTAATTGTATAGTAATTGTGTAGTACAATTTGATTTTTATGGTAAAACTGTAATTTTATAGTAATAGTATTATTTTATTATAATTGTATAGTAATTTTATAATACAATTTGATTTTTATGGTGAAATAACATTATTTTATTGTAATTCTATAGTAATTGTATCTTAGTACAATTTCATTTTTATAGTAAAATTGTAGTTTTACAGTAATCATATTAATTTATTATAATTTTATAGTAAGTGTATAGTACAATTTGATTTTTATGGTGAAACTGCAATTTTATAGTAATCACATTATTTTATTCTAATTCTATAGTAATTGTATAGTAGTACAACTTCATTTTTATAGTAAAATTGTAGTTTTACAGTAATCATATTAATTTATTATAATTTTATAGTAAGTGTATAGTGCAGTTGTATTTTTATGGTGAAACTGCAATTTTATAATAATCACATTATTTTATTGTAATTCTATAGTAATTGTATAGTCGTACAATTTCATTTTTATAGTAAAATTGTAGTTTTATACTAATCATATTAATTTATTACAATTGTATAGTACTTGCATAGTACAATATAATTTTTTATAGTAAAATTGTAATTTTGTAGTAATCATATTATTTTATTGTAATTCTATAGTAATTGTATCATAGTACAACATCATTTTTATAGTAAAATTGTAGTTTTACAGTAATCATATTAATTTATTATAATTTTATTGTAAGTGTATAGTACAATTTGATTTTTATGATGAAACTGAAATTTTATGGCAATCATATTATTTTATTGTAATTCTATAGTAATTGTACAGTAAAATACAATTTTTTTTATATCAAAAGCTATAATTTTATAATAATTATATTACTTTATTGTAACATTCCCAAATATGTATAATCAAATTATTCTTCAACTCACACCCCTAGTAAATAAAAATTTACCTCTAATTATTCAATAGCAACAAAATTTACTATAATAGCAAATATTTATTGTCCCTCCTATCTTAAATATCCTCCGGAAATTAGTTTGTTTAATTAAAAAACATTACCCTTCCATCAGAGAAAAATTCTAATTACCAGAAGATCGCGTCCAACCAACAGAAGTGCTGAAAGAAGAAACAGTAAAGAACTTGACAAGTTGAAAGTTCGATACGTTCCGTCGACGGAAGTCGGTCTCCAAAGGAATGTACTTTTAATTAAAGGTATCTTCCTTCGTTTTTGTGATATCCTCGCGAGTAAATAGCTACCCGCCATGCTGGGCGTAGTTGATTGAAACGCGTTCCCCTCGATTTCTACCTGGCCATTACTTTTAATTCCTCGCCGAATCGGATGCAGCTCGAAACACCGTGACGATCGAGGAAAACTAATTTCACTTTTAATTTCGTGCGATTTTCGTTCCTCTGTTCGACGCTTGTCTCGTTGCGACGGGGTTCGCACGAAATCGACTGTACAGTCATGGACAAATATTGTTTCGTTGAGAGAAATGGGGCGATCGAAGTAAAATAAAGAATTGAGAAACGCTCATTTATAGGGGTTTTTGGGGTTTTCTGAAGATTTGATGATGGGTCGAGAATTTGGGGACGTAGGAGTTTGAGGGAGTTGGGGATTTGAGGAGTTTTCAATTTGGCGATTTGGGGAGGTGGAGAGGTGAAAATTGGGGGAGGCAGGAATTTGGGGGTGAAGGAATTTGGGAAGGTTAGAATTTGGGGTAATTGTGGATTTGGGGAATGTTAAATTCGGGGAGCTGGGAATTGGGAGAAATGGGAATTTGGAGATGAAAGAATTTGGGAGGGTGGGAATTCGGGAATGTGGAATTGGGGAATTTGGAATTGGGGAAAGTGGGAATTGGGGTATGTGGAATTGGGGAATGTGGGAATTGGGGAAATTGGAATTGGGGAAGGTGGGAATTGGGGTATGTGGAATTGGGGAATGTGGGAATTGGGGAATGTGGGAATAGGGGAATGTGGGAATTGGGGAATGTGGGAATTGGGGAATGTGGGAATTGGGGAATGTGGGAATTGGGGAATGTGGGAATTGAGGAATGTGGGAATTGAGGAATGTGGGAATTAGGGAATGTGGAAATTGGGGAGTGTGGGAATTAGGGAATGTGGGAATTTGGGGAATGTGGGAATTGGGGAATGTGGGAATTGGGGAATGTGGGAATTGGGGAATGTGGGAATTGGGGAATGTGGGAATTGGGGAATGTGGGAGGAATGTGGAAATTGAGGAATGTGGGAATTAGGGAATGTGGAAATTGGGGAATGTGGAAATTGGGGAGTGTGGGAATTAGGGAATGTGGGAATTGGGGAATGTGGAAATTGGGGAGTGTGGGAATTAGGGAATGTGGGAATTGGGGAATGTGGAAATTCGGGAGTGTGGGAATTAGGGAAGGTAGGAATTTAGTAAAGTGAGAGTTGAGGAAAGTAGGAATTTCATAAATTTAGAATTCTGAAAATTAAAAACATAGGAATTGAAATGCTTGAAAAGTGGAAAAGAAAATTTGTAAATACCCTAATTCGAAAACTTGAAAAGACGAAACTTTGAAGATCTATCAATTTCGTAATTTGAATGTGTATCGTTATACAATGAAAACCCAGTTGCACCCGAGTGTACCGACAATCACAGCCACTATATTGAACAGACTATAATTGAAAGAGATTCATTCTATTTGCTTTTCTATAATCGAATTTTCCTAGATTTGCGCAGGAAATGGAGTCGACACTGTTTCGTCCTTTTACGGATTAAAAACATCAATCACAGAAATATTTGAACCTCAATTTGATTTCGGTTATTGTACTTTGTTGCTTAAAAAGTATGCAATGAACGAAACAGATATATCACTCTATAAAGTAAATTATATTATTCTTTTTATAGAAACTTGCTCTAAATATTCTTCTTATAAAATAAACATTTATTTATCTTATTTATAAAATAAACAATTTATTTTCAACAGAATAAATTAAATATCTTGCCCACTAAATTACTAGCTTCACCTTAAAAAAATATTTTATATAATAAAATAATGACTAATTCTGCCATCACAAAATAAAAGAAACATCACATAAAAATAATTTTACATCAAACTTCATATAAAATAATAATTACAAATTCAATTTATTGGGAGTAAACATCAAACTAATCTCGTGACTTTGATGAACAAAAATTCTTATCTCGACATAATAGAATGTAAAAAAGAAATGTAATCTCATTGCCGCGGCACATTTTATGAGATGCTAATTGAACATGAAATGACAGAAGGAACACGTGAAAGGAAAGTTCCTCCGTCGTTCATCAAAGATACAACGATCACTTTGAAGCAGTCCTGGAAAACTTTTTAGAACACTATATATGTCCAGCTGAATCCTTCAAGGATTCTATCGATCGAACTTTCTCGTGTCCCTGGAACCAACTTCTCGAGCATCTCTCGAACGAGAAAACTGAAGTGCCTGTAGATGAGGTTGCGCCGTCGATTCATTAAATTTGTATACGCACATTTCGCTTTTATTATTACTTATTTAAATATTCTTCGTATCGTCACGTATATTACATACTTAATTCAGTGTTAAATTCATTAATTATTTTTTTATCGTTACTGAGACATGGAGTATTTTAAGGAAAGCTGAATGAAGTTCTTAATTGTACTTTAACTTTTTTTAAAGTTAGGTCAAAGATGCTTTTATCATTCGATATTTTTAGAAAAATATTGTTAAACTTAAGTTGAAACTTAAAAACACGGACAAATCAGAGCGCGAGAATTATTACGCGTTGGATTATTACGCGTTAGTTAACTACGCGTTAGATTACCACGCATTAGATTCCTACGCTTAGAAATATCACGCGTTACATTATTACGCGTTGAATTACTACGCGTTGAATATACACGCGCTAGATTACTACGCGTTGGATATCCACACGCTGTATTACTACGCGTTGGCTTACCATGCGTTGGATTACCACGCGTTGGATTCCTACGCTTAGAATTACCACGTGTTGCATTTCTACGCGTTGGACTAACACGCGTTGAATATCCACGCGCTGGATTACTACGCGTTAGATATCCACACGCTGAATTACTACGCGTTAGATTACCACACGTTAGATTCCTATGCTTAGAAATATCACGCGTTGCATTATTACGCGTTGAATTACTACGCGTTGAATATACACGCGCTAGATTACTACGCGTTGGATATCCACACGCTGTATTACTACGCTTTGTATTACTATGCGTTGGATTACTACGCGTAGGATTACCACGCGTTGCATTACCATGCATTGCATTACTACGCGTTGGATTATCACGCATTGGATTCCTACACTTGGAGTTACCACGCGTTACATTACTACGCGTTGGACTAACACGCGTTGAATATCCACGCGCTAGATTACTATGCGTTAGATATCCACACGCTGGATTACTACGCGTTAGATTACCACGCATTAGATTCCTACGCTTAGAATTACCACGCGTTGCATTATTACGCGTTGAATTACCACGCGTTGAATATGCACGCGCTAAATTACTACGCGTTGGATATCTACACGCTTTATTACTACACGTTGTATTACTACTCGTTGGATCACTACGCGTAGGATTACCACGCGTTGTATTACTACGCGTTGGATTATCACGCGTTGGATAACTACGCGTTATCCGAAGCTGTCGCTCTCGCGTCTGCGCATGCGTAATCCTCGCACTCTAATTTCTCGCGCTCTGATTAGTCCGTGTTTTTCCTTAATAATTAAAAAACAAAGCTTCAGACACCATTTTTGCAAAGGGAAATCTCATTCAGAATCACCTCAGCTCCATTTCAGGGACCTACACTAGTTGTGAGACACCCTGTATACATCTCTCCATCATGGAAAGTTAAAGTTGATTCATAATATTTTATAAATGCACAACTCATTCATATATACACAGTCGACTAAATAACAAAGTCTCTACACAAAGTCTGAAACTACGCTATTTCAAATAAAAGAATAAAAGTGTATCATATTCCAAGCTTCAAAGAATTACGCGGTACACAAATCGGTCCTTCAATCGTTATTTGGTAGAAATGCTTTCAGCTTTGAGCGTAATATTTGCGACAATACTAAAGCAAAGACTTATCGTTAGAATATTCGTATTTTCTCCAAGTGTTCTCCAACTGTCGTACAATCGAAACACACGAAGTGGTTTGCTTTTGCGGTCTCCAGCCGAGTTGTTCGCTGACAGTTACAGAAACAGAATATTGGCACCTTAACCAATTCGGTTAACTTTATTGTTCGGTCAACCATATCGGTCTATCGATTGTTTCGTTTGGTTAACTACCTCAACTATAGGCAATACCCAACCGACGATGGTTAACCAATTCTAACAGTTTCTAGGAAACCGAACAAACTCTGCTATGGTCGATTTTTCTTTGTGGAATTAGTAATAATTGTATGTACGACTGGGAATTACCGAACTAATTATGCAAAATTAATGAACAACTGTGAATTACGAAACTAATAATACAGAGTTAATAATAAATGTATAACTGCATGTACTGTCGCTTTTATGACTTATGGAAATACGGTAGCTGAATATAATATAGGACTCATAATAGTTATTTTAACTTGACAATTTTTAAATATCCAAATTTCGATATTCTTAATTTGTCGAATTTTCTAACTTCCTAATGCAACAAATTCTGATATTGATATCTTCATATGTGATATCTAGTGGTGATATATGATATCTCCACTACGTTCACAAATACCTAGATACTTAAATTATAAAAAGTCTCTATAGATCTAAATCCATAAATACACAAATCTGAATATTCTCAAATTTCGAATCCTGATATCCCTATGAGATATCTGCATCCACGAACCACTACATAGTTGAATCCTTACATTTCCCAATCCATACATGGTTGAATTCCTACATCTCTGAATCTCTACGTAACTGAATCCCTGCATCTTTGAATCCTTACATAGCTGAATCCCAAAAATCCCTAAATTCACGAATATCTAATTTCTCGAATCTCTACACCTCCAAATCTCCGAATACTTATATCTCCAAATTCCTGAAGCCTATTATCCTCAAATGTCTAAATTTCATACTCCCTAAATCCTCAAATTCTTAAATTTCCTAATCCATAAATCCTCGTCTCCTTAAATCCTGACATCCGTAAATTCACGAATACCTAAATTCCCGAAATCTCTAAATCTTCGAATACTTACATCCCCAAATTCGTGAATCCTATAATCCTCAAATCCTCAAATGTCTAAATTTCATGCTCCCTAAATCCTCAAATTTTTAAATCTCCGAATCTATAAATCCTCGTCCCCTTAAATACTGACATCCGTAAATTCACGAATACCTAAACTCCCCAAATCTCTAGATCTCCGAATACTTACATCCCCAAATTCTTGAATCCTATAATCCTGAAATCCCCAATTCCCTAAATCCCATACTCATTAAACCCCTAAGTCATTAAATCCTGAAATCCCTAAAATTGCGAAATTATTAATTTCCCAAATCCCTAAATCTCTCTAAATCTTCCTAAACCTCCCTAAATCTCCCTAAATCCCCAAAACCACAAACTTCTCAAATACCAAATCCCCAAACCTTCAAATTCCTATATCCCCAAATACCCATATCTCCGAATGTTCCATATTTCATATGTAAATGCATATGTACCCACTGCACGTAATATTAACAGTTGCAGCAGTTATTGTAGTCGAGAAATTTTCGTGAAATGTTCGAAGAAATATTCATGCAGAACAGATGATCGTAGCGATTCATGATAATCGATGCTATGTACAGTTGCTTCATCGAGACCCAGTTTTATTCGTTCCAGGGATTCCACAATGCAACCGCAGACTTCGTACAATCGATACTACACGAAATTTCATTTCGACGAACCTGAGGGATGCGCACCGTCTCTCGATAATACCTGAATACCTTAAATTCTGTTGTCCCTACGGAATTCCATTTACAAAAATACGTAAATCGAATTACAAGATCTTTCCTCAGTGACTATTCGGGATAATTTCATCGCGAGACACGGATAAGCTTATCGAGAATGAGTTACTAGTTACTTTATTGGAATCATCGACAGCTTGATTCTTTCATTCTTAAATACCCTACGTTTTTAAATCTAGAGATTTTTTTTCAGGTATTTGAATTTATAGATTCTCTAAATTTTTCATATTGTCAAATACGTACATTCTTCAAAATTTCATTGGAATTACAAAGTTATTAAATTCCTTATATTTGTGAATTGTAAAATTCTGTAATTTCTCAGGTTTTCTGGGTTCTTGAATTCTGATATATTTGGACTCTCAAATTTCCTAAATTTTCAAATTTCTCAAATTTCTAAATCTCTCAAATTTCCAAAGCTCTCAAAATTTCCAAGCTTCTCAAATTTCCAAATCTCTCAAATTCCCAAATCTCTCAAATTTCCAAATCTCTCAAATTCTCAAATCTCTCAAATTTCCAAACTTCTCAAATTGCCAAATCTTTCAAATTTCAAAATCTCTCAAACTTCCAAATCTCTCAAATTCCAAATCTCTCAAATTTCCAAATCTCTCAAATCCCCAAATCTCTCAAATTTCCAAATCTCTCAAACTTCCAAATCTCTCAAATTTCCAAACTTCTCAAATTGCCAAATCTTTCAAATTTCAAAATCTCTCAAACTTCCAAATCTCTCAAACTTCCAAATCTCTCAAATTCCAAATCTCTCAAATTTCCAAATTTCTCAAATTTCCAAATCTCTCAAATTCCAAATCTCTCTAATTTCCAAATTTCTCAAATTTCCAAATCTCTCAAACTTCCAAATCTCTCAAATTTCCAAATCTCTCAAATTTCCAAATTTCTCAAATTTCCAAATCTCTCAAATTTCTCAACATTCCCTAAATTTCCAAATCCCCAAATTCTCAAATTCCCCGAGTTTTCAAGCTCCCTAAATTCTCAGATTCCCCAGATCCTCAAACTCCCGAAATTCTCAAATCCTACAAGCTTCAAAGTAAATACTTAGATTCTCAAATTCCCCCAATTTCTAAATCCCTAAATGTTGAAATTTCACAAATTCTCAAATTCTCAAATTCCTTACATTTCTCGAATTCTCAACTTACCCAAATTCTTCAAATTTAAAATCGTAGTACACTCAAGTAAATGATTAACTTTAGTCCATGTACCGTCAGTACATCTTTACGCGACAGGATTAGTACCGTCGATTTAATAATAAACATTTAAAATAAGGAACTATGAAAATAGCAGCTTCTTCGGTATTTTTTACTAACAAAATAAGCAAGTTATTCAGGTGGCCTATTTTAGATACCCCACCCTGTGCAACGTTCTTTATCATAAGGGACCGAGAGTGAAGTTTTCTCAGAATCGTTTCCAATGGATCGTATTATTATGCTTAATTAAATATCGATTATTTTTTACACACCCCAAGCGAAACCTTGGTGAAGTTGAATAATGTGCACTCTCGAAGTGAAGTTTTTTCTCTCTCTCGTTCATTTTCCCTTATTTTATCATATAATCGAGTTACCTTTGAAAAGAAATTTTTTATTTTACAAGCCATAAAGCTGGTATTAATAATACGTTGGGAATATCTATTATTGAAAGCTATCTGAAAATGAACGAATTATATCTGTAATTAAAAACCATTTATGGATTGACCAAAGACTTTTATAATCGAAGTATATAGTATTCATATTGTCAATTTATTTTAAACTTTAATTACGCTACATCAGTATGCAATTGTGACGTTTAAAGTAAAAATGTTTCTCACAAAGACTCACTATTTTAACTTTCAAAAAAAAATTAGAAATAATCCCTGAAAGTTTCAAACTACTTCACAGCTGGTACATTCAAACTAAAAAAATTATAAAAAAATTCAGAAACATAAAATAATTGAACAAATTTTCGAAACAAAATTCAGAACTTTTTTCGATTTTAATAGCAAGAGTTAAAATTTTAGCTGAACACTCTAGATATAATAGTAAAATACGCTTGTTTCAAAAAAAATATTTATTTTCAGAATGTACAAATTTTATTTGCAATACAAGCTGATAACTAAAGAAAAATTGAGCAAGTTTTTACAGCAAATTAGCAATTACTACAAAAATAAAGCGTACAGTTTTACATCCAACTTCTAAAAAAGATAAGAATTTCACTTCGCGTGCTCGAAGAACTTTCTAGCCTTCACAACTTACGACAATTAAATTTTGCGTTTAATTACCGACTTTGCCTAAGAAATAAATATCAGAGTATTTATGCTGCAGTTGAAGTTCGTAACTCGCGATTAATGTTTGATTTGGTACTTCAGTTACGCTTGTTACCAAAATGGCCGCCGCCAGCTGCTTTCGCAGGTTATGTTTCGATACTTTCTACGATCATTCATAAATCTCACCTGTTACTATTTTGTGCTGGCGGAATTTAATTGTAACACTTCCTAGTGCAACTGATAGTTTGATATTCATATCAGGTCCCCCTGTTTTGTGTTAGTTCACGGTTCTTGTGTAGTCACGTACTCCATTGTTTCACGCAAAGTTGAAGCTGCCCTACATTATCGTGCACTGACAAGGGAACTCACCGATTTAAATGAAACTTTATGGGGCTGTGTGCTCACGGCCCTTGATATGCAAATACCCACATATTTTATTTCGATCGGCCCTAAAAAGTTTTACGAATCACCTTTTTCTAATTTTGGTCCTTTGTAAAATTGTAAAATTTTGGGGTAACATATACACCATAAATTAATCCATGTAGTGTAATGTAATTTAATAATGAAATACGGCGGGAATACAACAAATTAATATTAATGCAGCAAATTCGATTAATGTAATAATACAGCGTAAATTAATGTAAATAAAATACAGCAAAGACATACATAAATGAAACATAGAAAATATAACAAATTATAAATTGATTTATAATAAATTATTATAAATTGATTTTTAAAATTGCTTTCTAATTTTTGCTACTTATAAAAAATGTAAACTCTTGCAAACTTAAAAGACGAGTAAAGAGTTGATTAATCATTTATTATAAATTTAGGTCATGATCTTTTACGACGTCGTCAAGGGACATATAATAATTAAAAGTTCAATATTTAATACCGCTTTAAAAAAAGAGTGAAATCCTCTTAAGGATCTGATTAATCCACGGAGACGTCTCGACGCGAGATATAACTTTTGTAATTTCGTTTTGAAACAAATAGAAGAGGAAGAAGAAGAGCAGAAAGAAGAGTCTAGTACCGAGAAGAATTGATCCACGGATTACTTAGAGGACAGACTTTCCAACTTTCCTAATATTTCTGAATTTATCGTACAGAAACACAATAATCCATAAAACGTTCCAACAAGTTGAATTCTTCGATTTATTTTAATGGTAATCTGATCAAAATTGCGGAAACAATTGTGGTCTGATGGTTGCAATGTAAGGTTAAATTCATGCTTATATTTTGATCATTCAATTGAACTTAAAATATAAATCTAACAATAAATCAAATTTAGACAAAATCAAGTCTAAGACAAAGCTTCTAAAAAGGATAAGAATTAAACAAAATTATTATTAAAAATTATTAATTCTAAATTGCCAAAGAAAGATTGAAAGATGTTTTCAAAGACTCCTAACCTCAAAATCAGAACTGTACGATAACAGGTAGCTGAATATAACATAGGACTCATAATAATTATTTTAACTTGACAATTTTTAAATATCCAAATTTCGATATTCTTAATTTGTCGAATTTTCTAACTTCCTAATGCAACAAATTCTGATATTGATATCTTCATATGTGATATCTAGAGGTGATATATGGTATCTCCACTACGTTTACAAATACCTAGATACTTAAATTGTAAATAGTCTCTACAGATCTAAATCCATAAATACACAAATCTGAATATTCTCAAATTTCGAATACCCTAAATCTCTAGATAGACATCCGGTATATCCTGATATCCCTATGAGATATCTGCATCCACGAACCACTCCATAGTTGAATCCTTACATCTCCCAATACCTACATGGCTGAATTCCTACATCTCTGAATCTCTACGTAACTGAATCCCTGCATCCTCGAATCCTTACATAGCTGAATACCAAAAATCCCTAAATTCACGAATATCTAATTTCTCGAATCTCTACACCTCCAAATCTCCGAATACTTATATCTCCAAATTCCTGAAGCCTATTATCCTCAAATGTCTAAATTTCATACTCCCTAAATCCTCAAATTCTTAAATTTCCTAATCCATAAATCCTCGTCTCCTTAAATCCTGACATCCGTAAATTCACGAATACCTAAATTCCCGAAATCTCTAAATCTTCGAATACTTACATCCCCAAATTCGTGAATCCTATAATCCTCAAATCCTCAAATGTCTAAATTTCATGCTCCCTAAATCCTCAAAAATTATTAATTCTAAATTGCCAAAGAAAGATTGAAAGATGTCTTCAAAGACTCCTAACCTCAAAATCAGAACTGTACAATAACGAAAAAATAAAGTACATGAAAACAGAATCTCGCAACGAATGATAAATAAAATCCACGAAAAAGGAGAATCGTAAGATAAACAATTTCTGGACTCATTAAGAAAAACTAGATGAAGATATCAGAAGACTCCATGCATTTAAACAAGATGTCGCGAAATTCAAGAAACGGTGAAGTTTCGCAATCTCAGACAGAAATAAAATGTATGGAAAGAAGCGAAAAACCACGATGGTGGATGAAAATAAAAAAGATCGAGCTAGCGGAAGGAATGATTCACGGATTAGTTGAAGGCCGAGTCGGTCGAAACAATGAGACCGAGACGGGATTATGAAAGTCAGGGTGAAAAATCGTGCCACCTTCTGGCCGACGGAGTTAAACAACCAGGAACGACATAATCTAAGATAAAGCTAGCCCCGATATCATAAAACAGCTAGACAAGGATGCATTCTCGTGAGATACAGGCCTCGTGGAATTAAATTTTCGCGTTTTACGCCGGGGAGGCGACTTGTTTCTCGTCTTTTCCGCCCATTCTTCTTCCGGCATTTTCTTCCCGGGCTTTTCTTCCTTCTCTTGTCCCGTGTCGCAATTAAGAAAACTACGCAATCGCGGATTTTGCCTTTGCAAGTCTGAAACATTCGCATGCATTTTGAATAGCCCACGGATGAAAAAGGAAAGCCTTGACACGCGGATAAACGCGACTCGGGTTACGTGCCACATTTCTTGATTCGATAATCTTTCGGCTTCTTTAAGTTTGCGTTCTGTGGCTTTTATTTACGATTTCAGAATTTTTTCGAGGAGGTGAGTGTAGGAATTCGTACATTTTTAAAGGAGCTATTTTTCAAATTTTTTTACTGTTAATATTTTATGATGTTTGTTTTTGTGAGGAATAAATTTGCAGACTCGTTTGTAGAAACATTAAATTTCAAATTTAAGAGATTTTCTTCAAATTTTAAAATACAGTAAACTTCCGAACTTCTGAGATTTGAAATTCCTCTTTTCACGCTGTTGAAGTAAAAAGTTTCCTAGAAACCCAATGCTTCAAATTTTCAAATTTCCACATCTATCAAATTTCCAAATTTTTCAAACTTCTAAATTTCTCAAACTTCCAAATCTCTCAAATTCCCAAATCTCTCAAATTTCCAAATTTCTCAAATTTCCAAATCTCTCAAATTCCCAAATCTCTCAAATTTCCAAATCTCTTAAAGTTCCAAATCTCTCAAATTCCCAAATTTCTCAAATTTCCAAATTTCTCAAATTTCCAAATCTCTCAAATTTCCAAATCTCTCAAATTTCCAAATCTCTTAAAGTTCCAAATCTCTCAAATTCCCAAGTTTCTCAAACTTCCAAATTTCTCAAATTTCCAAATCTCTCAAATTTCCAAATCTCTTAATGTTCCAAATCTCTCAAATTCCCAAATTTCTCAAATTTCCCAACTTTCCAAATTTCTCAAATTTCCAAATTTCTTAAATTTGCTAATTTCCAAATTTCTCCAAATTTCGAGCTTTCAAATTTCTCAACATTCCCCAAATTTCCAAATCCCCAAATTCTCAAATTCCCCAAATACCTAAATCCTCATATCTATTAGAGGTCAATTTATGAATCTTCCACAATGACATCTCTTTATGATGCATAAGGTGTTAATCACCGATCTATTTGTTTTACTGTGAAGGATGTTCTGCTTCTGCAATTAAGACCCTCCCTATGTCTGACTATATAGCGAACTATTCTACTTGTAACACCTCCTGTTTCACTGATTAATTACGTTTAACTCCTTGATATGTAAATTAACATGTTCACTGTCGCGGTGAAGATCGACGCATATTGTAACACATGTTATAATGCAGCATCTCAAGTGTACAAGTAGTTAAATGCTTAATTTATTAACAGTTCACTGATGGAAACCAAAGATACTTTGCACACTTGTTTATTTATTTATTCTATCATTTTAATTTAATTCTAGCAAGAAGTTCCGCGATTCCGATGATATTAAAGGACGGAAAAGAAGGTACTCGTAATAATGGATGTGAATACAAATTAACATCGTGATGTTTCAATGAGCTCTAGCTGCATCGGAACACTTTCGCATAGAAGAAATGGTAGTTGCTCTTCTCGATTATTCTTGAAGGCACGATAGTTGTACCCAATGTGTCGGGTGAACTCGTTTGTGTATAAGATAGGTTGAAAAATTAACAATATAGGTAAGGTGCTGATTGAATTTATTCAGCGATAGGTTTTAGTAGGTTTTAAAGTGACTTGGTTGAATGTTGAATCGTTTCTGATATTTTTACATTTTGGTATGTACGAAGTAAACAATTTTTTGGTTATGGAGCGGTGGTTCTACCAATCCGACGTAAGCTGTAGAGGGAGGAAATAGAATAGAGGGAGGAAATAGAAGATAGAGGGAGGAAGGCTGGACTGACGGTTTGGTTCTTCAGGTAGTTTGGAAAAAATTCTAATTTTTAGGGACAAGTTTACAGCGTGACGGTTAACTACTTACTATGGTCCAAAAAATATGGTGTCCTAAAACAGTTTAGGTTTCCGTCATCATCTGTTCTATAAACAGTTTGGGTCCTAACTATACAATACTACGATGCTACAGTTAAATCATAGAAAAACCAATGCATATACCATGTATAGATGCATGTAGATGTCGTGCGAGGTCAAGGCATTGTCCAACAATTTACGAATATCCAAAAATTTACTAAACCTGAAATTAAATGTTCAAACAAAACAACATAAAACCTTCCTCCAAAAATTAAATCTTGAATGAAAAAATTTTGCATAAGAATTTGACTTACAAATCATCCCTTATTTTCAAACATTTCCATTCCAAAGTATAACGTTTAAAAATAAACTTTTATTTCAAGAATAAATCCTGGCTCCTCAAGTACTCTCATTTTATTAAAAAATTATTCAACATCAACTTTACGATTAATTAATGTTAAATTTTGCAGCATAAACGAGCAAAGTTTAATTTCCAAATATTAACCAGGATTTGCAGAACAAGCATTGTAACTCGCCAACATTTTTCGTAGCTCTGAAAATTGAACGAAAACTTTTTAGCCCGTACCACTCGGGACCGGAAGTGCTTCATAACGTAAAAGAGATCCTCCTCCGTCGAGGAGGACGTTGATCTCGAGATTTCGTGGTATTCTTTCATTTTTCCTTCTGCTTGTTACGCGAACACGCGAATCGTCTGACATTTGCATGCAACAGCATTGAATTTTATGAATATTGTTGTCGTATGCCGGTTTACAATGGCCGCCGTGCGAGCGACAGATAGCTGGTTCACGGCGTAGCTTCCGATGCCGCGAATTTGCAAACGAGCCATTCTCCTTGATTTTTTTTTTTTTTCGAAACGTATGGAATATTTGCGCTCCCCCGAATCCGGAAGCTTTTCAAATGTAACGGCTATTTTTACCGAGCTGCCTGATTTCAGAATTCAGAACGGTGAATACGGAATCTGAAATTTCGAATTTAGCGCGTTGAATTTCAACTGTTCCGGGGAACCAATGCATATACCATGTATAGATGCATGTAGATGTCGTGCGAGGTCAAGGCATTGTCCAACAATTTACGAATATCCAAAAATTTACTAAACCTGAAATTAAATGTTCAAACAAAACAACATAAAACCTTCCTCCAAAAATTAAATCTTGAATGAAAAAATTTTGCATAAGAATTTGACTTACAAATCATCCCTTATTTTCAAACATTTCCATTCCAAAGTATAACGTTTAAAAATAAACTTTTATTTCAAGAATAAATCCTGGCTCCTCAAGTACTCTCATTTTATTAAAAAATTATTCAACATCAACTTTACGATTAATTAATGTTAAATTTTGCAGCATAAACGAGCAAAGTTTAATTTCCAAATATTAACCAGGATTTGCAGAACAAGCATTGTAACTCGCCAACATTTTTCGTAGCTCTGAAAATTGAACGAAAACTTTTTAGCCCGTACCACTCGGGACCGGAAGTGCTTCATAACGTAAAAGAGATCCTCCTCCGTCGAGGAGGACGTTGATCTCGAGATTTCGTGGTATTCTTTCATTTTTCCTTCTGCTTGTTACGCGAACACGCGAATCGTCTGACATTTGCATGCAACAGCATTGAATTTTATGAATATTGTTGTCGTATGCCGGTTTACAATGGCCGCCGTGCGAGCGACAGATAGCTGGTTCACGGCGTAGCTTCCGATGCCGCGAATTTGCAAACGAGCCATTCTCCTTGATTTTTTTTTTTTTTCGAAACGTATGGAATATTTGCGCTCCCCCGAATCCGGAAGCTTTTCAAATGTAACGGCTATTTTTACCGAGCTGCCTGATTTCAGAATTCAGAACGGTGAATACGGAATCTGAAATTTCGAATTTAGCGCGTTGAATTTCAACTGTTCCGGGGAAAATCCACGGATTTGAAAATGTAATTTTATGTCGAAGTAGTTGCGCAAGTGGAATATTAAGCTGGATCTTGAAATTGTCCAAATTTTACTTGCAAATGGGGAAATCAGGAGACTTTCAAATTTATCACTTTGTAAATTATCTGGGTACGAAGTTCTTGACATTTTTCATTTCATGTTTCATTTCATGGTTCAAATTTTGTCATATGTTTTGTAATTTTTTGAATTTCAATCCTTTGTGTGATTACTAAATTTCTGAATCAGTAAATTTCTACATCCCCAAATTTCTGAATTACTAACTTCCTAAAACCTCAAATTTCTAATGTCCAAAAATACTATAATTCCCAAATTCCTACGTCCCCCAATTTCCAAATCCCCAAGATCCAAATATCTGAATTCCTATATCCCCAAATTCCTAATCCCCAAATTCTTAAACCCCCGAATTCCAAATATCCGAATTTTTACATCCCCAAATTCCCAAATCCCGGAATTTCTACATCCTCAAATCGCTAATTCTCGAAATTCCTAAATTCCCAAATACCATCATCCCCAAATCTCTACGTTCCCCAATTCCTAAATCCCCAATTCCAACATCCCCAAATTCCCAAATCCCCACGTTCCCCCATTTCCAAATCCCCAAATTCCTAAATCCCTAATTCCAACATCCCCAAATTCCCAAATCCCCAAATCCCCACGTTCTCCTATTTCCAAATCCCCAAATCCCCACGTTCTCCCATTTCCAAATCCCCAAATTCCTATATCCCCAATTCCAACATCTCCAAATTCCCAAATCCCCAAATTCCAAATCTCCCAAATACCATAATCCCCAAATCCCCACGTTCCCCAATTTCCAAATCCCCAAATTCCTATATCCCCAAAATTCCTATATCCCCAATTCCAACATCTCCAAATTCCCAAATCACCAAATTCTTAAATTCCCAAATACCATCATCCCCAAATCTCTACGTTCCCAATTTCTAAATCCCCAAATTCCTATATCCCCGATTCCAACATCCCCAAATTCCCAAATCCTCAAATTTCTAATCTCCCGAATATCATCATCCCCAAATCCCCACGTTCCCCAATTTCCAAATCCCCAAATTCCTATATCCCCAATTCCAACATCTCCAAATTCCCAAATCACCAAATTCTTAAATTCCCAAATACCATCATCCCCAAATCTCTACGTTCCCAATTTCTAAATCCCCAAATTCCTATATCCCCGATTCCAACATCCCCAAATTCCCAAATCCTCAAATTTCTAATCTCCCGAATATCATCATCCCCAAATCCCCACGTTCCCCAATTTCCAAATCCCCAAATTC